>CAIGQQ010032929.1:4874215-4885986 GCA_903798035.1 Danio albolineatus
TTAATATTAATATTAATATTAATATTAATATTAATATTAATATTAATACTATTAAGTAGATGTTGTTTCTTTTATTTTTAATTTTTTGCATCTGTCAAACTTTTACAGTTTGACAGATGCAAACCACTGCAGAAATGTTCAAACCAACAGGTCCACGTCATATTCAGTAGGCTACACTTCTTAATAAATAACCTACTATAAAATAAAAGCATTAACTTATGCTGTGTTTTTTGTTTTCACAAGCTTTGGAGCAATGACTGCAAAAATATATACTAGCATTGGAGACGTAACGTAAATTCCACTCGGCTGTGCTCAAAATGACATGAATCTTTCAAAGTGCACTGCGAAGGGAGCGCAATTGTAAACATGAAGATCGCTAAAACTGAACTGTAAAAATACTTTGAAAACAAATTACACATAAGAGTGATGACTTTAATGCTTTTTAAAAAAGAATAATTCTAAGTTTAAATGTTAGAATGTTCTAAACGAATAGGGCATAGGGGGATAACAGGGAAAAGAACACAGCCAGGAACTATGTTTCAAACTACAGCTCCAGAGGTGTAGTTGCAAGTCCACAAGTTTGCAACGCAGTTTGCGAATGTTCGTTTAAACAGCGGATTTGGCAAACGTCAAATCAATGAACTATGTTTGTAACGACAGAACCTGTGACCTTAGTTGGCTAACGATGGTTTTTGGAAACAAAACCCCTGCATGTTTCCACAACATTGTAAACCATAAATATTCGGTAACACTTTACAATAAGGTTCATTAGTGAATGCATTTACTAACATGAATTAATCATGAACGACACTTGTACAGCATTTATTAATCATAATTGAACATTCACTAATGCATTATCAACATCCAAGTCTATGCTTGTTAACATGAGGTAATGCACCGTGAGTTAACATAAACTAACAATGAACAACTGTATTTTCATTAACTAATATTATCTAACATGAACAGATAGTAAATGTATTGTTCATGGTTTGTTCATGTTAGTAAATGCTTTAATTAACATTAACTAATGAACCTTATTGTAAAGTGTGACCAAATTTTCTTCGGTGATATTCTTATAATATCACCTTAAATTCTGCTCTGTAGATGAGAATAGCATTGTAATTCTGCTCAACAGTAAGACCAACCAACATGAACTACTTGATGTTTTTATAAAGCTGCTGCATTATCTAAAAGAGAAGCCTGTAATGCATACAGATACTCCATTATCATAACATCAGAGGAACGATTAGAGATTACAGGAACAATTTCTGCAGGTTGTTTTCCTGTTTTATGTGATGCATGTTATTCCTTATTTATATTTAATAAACTGCGCTGATGAAGGATGCATAATAAACAGGCGGACTTTTGATGTGATGTTTTTCTAGGCTTTCATTGGAAGTCAAATGCATTTTCTCAGAATCTAGGACAGTGTTGAGCGGTAGCGATATCCATGTTTCTTCTTGGGTATAAATAATGCTTGATCAGAATGTGTTGTTGTTGCAGTTGTTTTATTAGTAATAGTCCTCTCATATCTTCCCCACAGGATCTTACTGCAACAAAGGCCCATTCTGAAAACATAGCCCTAAACATATTTTTTGGGTGGATTATGTAGAGCTACACTCTAAAAAACACAGTGTTAAAAACTACCCAAATTAGGTTGTTTTTAACCCTATTGCTGGGTAAATATAGGACAGAACACATCAGGGGTTAAATTAACCCAAGTAATTGGGTTATTATTTTTAACCCCAAAAATGGGTTGTTTTTTTCTTCTCAATAATTGGTTATTTTTACTTAAATAACAGGTTAGTTTGACTTAATTAATAGTTTATATTGTTAAATATAAAAAAGCTCATATTGTATTAGTTTTATTTATTTTTTGTTCCATTACATTTGTTCAGCACATTACACTCTGTAAATACACTCTACCTCAGAGATCATACAAAACTAAATACAAAAATATGAACTGCATTTAAAACAATTCGTTATATATTTATGGGTTGCCCGTAATCATTTATAATAATAATAATAATAATATATATATATACAATAATATATATAATAATATATATATATATATATGTGTGGCATCGCAGTCAGCCCCTGCTGGGAGTTGATTTGACCCAAGGAGCTGGGTTGATGTGCCTGTGTGGTGCTAGGGTTGCATTGAATCAAGTCTTAGAAATTATTACCCAGAAAATAGCCCAAGTTTGAGTTACATAGCACAACCCAAAACCTACCCAAGACTCTGAAAATAACCCCCCAAAATTACCCAAAAGCCTCAACCCAATATTTGGGCAGAAAAAATAACCCTGGATTTTTAAGTGTGTACGTATGGATGCATTTCGTCTTTAAAACAAACGTGACAGAGCGGTATGATGGCGTTTAGGGTTGGGCGATGTTGATCAATTTGGCATCGTACAATGTCTAATGTGAAAAATCGCGATGGACGATGGCATCGTTGTCGTACTCAGGGGGTGGTTGTTGTTAAATATCAATTTATTCATAACAAATTAATAAATTGTGGCCTACTGTTTTCACTACCTGACCCGCATGGTCTTTGCTTTACCCATAACCAAACCATAAATAACCCACAGAGCAAATGTTTTTTGGCCCGGCTCCAGGCCACACAGTAAGTTTTCCCTCAGCCCAAGTACTGCAAAGAAGGACGCTCCTGAAGTGGCCCATAAATGGATTAAAGACAAGGGCCACACATGGGCCATAACCGGCCTGAATCTTAGGCAATTTAACACCCTAAACTGACCCTGAACTGGGCCAAAACAGGTTTATTATTGGTGGCGATTCTCAGATATAACACACATAGCAAATGTTTTCTGCCCCAGCTCCGGGCCACACAATAACTTTTCCCTTGGCCCAAGTACTGCAAAGAATGACGCTCCTGAAGTGGCCCATAACTGGATTAAAGATAAGGGCCACACATGGGCCACACATCAGTCATTTTCACCACACCATTTTACCACATTCTCACCCTGTTTTTTATTGCTTTACTTCATTATATGGATTCTGTTTTGATCTTACCTGCTTTCTGGAACCGCTCCTCACGAGACTCGAACCCCGTCGTCGTGGTCAACTCCTCTCTGCGTCTCGAGTCCGCCAACAAACACGGCAAGCTAACGGGACCAACTGGTTGCAGCGGGAAAGTCGTCCACACGAAGCGAGCGGTCGGCTGGTAAGCGCGAAAAAAAACGGCGTCACACCGCCCCGTAACGTTCTTTTAAAAAAATGAAACGCAGGCATACGTACCTCTGACCACTTAATGTGCGGTATCTAGAAACGTACTCGGGACTACGTATTCACAATAAGCCTGGGTTAAAAAAATCACAAAAAAAATTTATTTAAGTATTGGTATCGATATTGATGATACTTGTCTTGAAATACTTGGTATCGGATCGGAAACAAAAATATTGCTATCGTCCATCCCTAATGTGAACTTGCTGAAGTAATAAGTAGCCCGCAATGCTTCCCCCGCCTTTGTGCTCTTCTTATTGGCCCACTGCTCAAGAACTGAACGCGAATGGATTTATTAACCTTGCATGCATAGCAGCCTGTTGTTGGAGACCTCCAAAACCAAAATATGACCTTTTTAATGCATAATAGGGGCTCTTTAAAACACTACACAACGTGTTTTGTGTGCCGTTTTTGTGAATGCAGGCAAATAAAGCGCTGGAAGAGTGTGTGAAGAGCCTGTAAATGCTGTAAACATCTCTGTGTGACCTAGAGAACTGTAGCATATAGTGTCAGTCTAATTTCCCACTGCAGTTCCGCAAGAGACACACTTAATGTGGACGGCTGGATAAAAAGAGAGGAGAGAGAGAGAGAGAGAGAGAGAGAGGATAAAAGTGCTGGTGTTCTCCCTAGGGTCTCTCTTTAAAGGCTCGGCCTCGCACAATCCACCAACAATACACCCAACGCCTGAATAAATCATGTTTCCGTCACCAGTCTGACCCCTTTTCTGTTGGAGAGCGAGCGAAGCGTCACCCCGTCTGTTTAAAGATCTGAGTGACGCTTTTTGAGGGCTAATTACTGCATGACAAAACACAGCTTTGAACTGTAGGTGCGAACACTGAGAGGATAGATGAGGTTGAGTGTGAGCGCATGATTGCTTTTAGAAAATAATATCATTCATTCATTCATTTTCTTTTCGGCTTAGTCCCTTTATTAATCCAGGGTCGCCACAGCGGAATGAACCGCCAACTTATACAGCACCTGTTTTATGCAGCGGATGCCCTTCCAGCCACAACCCATCTCTGGGAAACACATTCATACATTCTCATTCACACACACTACGGACAATTTAGCCTTACCCAATTCACCTGTACCGCATGTCTTTGGACTGTGGGGGAAACCGGAGCACGCGGAGGAAACCCACGCAACTACGGGGAGAACATGCAAACTCCACACAGAAATGCCAACTGGCCCAGCCGGGGATCGAACCAGCGACCTTCTTGCTGTGAGGCGAACGTGCTACTCACTACGCCACCGTGGCGCCAAAAATAATATCATTCATTCATTTTTCTTCAGCTTAGCCACACCGGAATGAACCGCCAACTAATCCAGCATATGTTTCACACAGCGGATGCCCTTCCAGCTGCAACCCTGTACTGGGAAACACACATGCATACACTACGGACAATTTACTTTATTCAATTCACCTATAGCGCATGTGCTTGGACTGTGGGGGAAACCAGAGCACCCAGAGGAAACTGACCCAGCCGGGACTCGAACCAGCGACACTCCAACAGTGCGTGTGTAATGGGGGAAAAAATTTAACTATAAATTAAGTGCGGATTGTGTCGAAATGATTGAAAATAATGGAAAAAAAAAATTGCAAATTAAATGAAAATCGGCACCATGGTGGCGTAGTGAGTAGCACGTTCGCCTCACAGCAAGAAGGTCGCTGGTTCGAGTCCCCGCTGGGTCAGTTGGCATTTCTGTGTGGAGTTTGCATGTTCTCCCCGTGATTGCGTGGGTTTCCTCCGGGTGCTCCGTTTTCCCCCACAAGTCCAAAGTCATGTGGTATAGGTGACTTGGGTAAGCTAAATTGTCCGTAGTGTATGAGTGTGAATGAGCGTGTATGGATGTTTCCCAGAGATGGGTTGTGGCTAATTAAGTTGGCGGTTCATTCCGCTGTGGCGACCCTGGATTAATAAAGGGACTAAGCCGTCAAGAAAATGAATGAATGAATGTATGTGTGTGAATGAGTGTGTATGGATGTTTCCCAGAGATGGGTTGCAGCTGGAAGGGCATCCGCTGCGTAACCAATTTTTCCTCCATTTCTTGGTCCCAAATGCATCGAAAAGAAGGCCTGTTCTCAAACGATGCCATGTTTGTTGATACTGTGGTAACTTCTCCTCCCGCAACTTCCCACTAGCCTGGATGCTGCTCTCTGATTGGCTGTAGGTGATCGCTGATGTTATTTTCAGTCAAAACTCATTTCAGACAACAGCTCCAGATATTTAGCACGCCAAATATCTCACAGGCATCGGCGCGTCATCTGCGATTCTCTCAGGCTACGTTCACACTGCAGGCAAATGTGGCCCGAATCTGATTTTTTTGCCCATATGTGACTCGGGTCTTGACAGTGTGAACAGCCCAAACCGCATGGAATCTGATCTTTTCATTTCAGATTTGTGCCACTTTCGTATGTAGTCTTAAATCAGACACAGATCTGATGTTTAGCAATGTGACCGCAGTCTGAACGGTTATGTTGTGACTTTTACATAATCTTTGAGTGTCATGCGTCATCATTCTGTGCTGCAGACGTCATCTACTCCTCAGCAGCAGTGGATCGGGCACACAAGGCCATTATTTTACCACAGAAAGTTGGTTGTTTATTTTAAAAAAGATTTTGAAGGCAAAACTGGAGCTTGTTAAGCAATCTGGTTAACGATTGGGGCACGGGTTGATCATGAAGCTGTGTCGGGGGTTGTTGTGGATAGGGGATCCGTGCTCAAAGGAGGGGGCACTTTCATTTTAAGGACGAACTTTCTCTCTGAGAGAATAAAGAGCAGGTGCTCAAGCACCCAAACCCCCTTCTGCACATGTCTGGTGTTTATAACGACTTAAATGAAATAACTCTGCAGACAGAGATAAACCAGCTCCTTCACAGTTCAGTCTGCGGCTGCTCATTAACCCTTGATGAGTTCACTACACCGCTGGTCAGAGAGACGTGAACCGCGGTTGTCATAAATCACAAATCATCAGTGTTTTCGATCACAAGAGACTTATTTTAGGTTTCAAATTCAAATTAGCAGTAGCAGAACAACCCTTTACAGTTAATCAAATATCCCACGGTCGTCTGTGAAAGGGGCAATAATTACATTAAGCATGACAGCGTGCTTCAGTATACACATTGTGTGGAAAATCACACATTCTGTGCAGTCCGTCAGTTTAGGATCATGATCTGTTCACATTGCAAATCTGACATTGGCCACATTTATAACAGCAGTGTGAACAGCTATGCAAAAAAAATCTGATCTTCCTAGCACAGTTCGGGAAGCAGACACGCTCTGTCAGTTTTAAAACTAGATTAAAGACGCATCTCTCTGCATTAGCATACACATAAAACACAATTTTTTTTGGAATCCAAATCCTCTAAAGGATTGTTAGTCTGCATTATTTAGGGCAACCGGAGCCGGGAAAACTTCCCAAAAGACATTATAATTTTAAAGGCATCTGCGCTCATGTTAGTCTGTTTTTTATTATTTCCGAGGTTTCCATAATCCTGGACCAGGCCGTATCCTGAGCAGCTGCTGTGGGGGTCATGGAGGAGTTGAGAGCATGAGACAGATCCCTGTAAGACCCCAGTGACAGACGAGTCCTCGCATTGTTCCCGAAGGTTGGTTTCTCTCGAGGTATTTTAATTCTTCACTTTCGCCAGTTGGTGAAGTTTTTTCCTCGCCGCTGTCGCCACTGGCTTGCATGGTTCAGGACTTGTAGAGCTGCGCATCGATGGATTAATCTTCAATGTTTGGACTCTCAGCAGTGAATATTAAACCACGCTGAATTAAACTAAACTGAACTTCAACACTGAAAACTGGACTGACACTGTTTCAATTTTTTATAATGCATGTGAAGCTGATTTGACACAATCTACATTGTAAAAGTGCTATAGAAATAAAGATGAATTGAATTGAATTGAATAGATCTGAGAAAAATCAGATTTGAGCACTAAGCCTCGCAGTGTGAACATAGCCTCAGATCGCGTCTTTTAATAGTTCATATTTTGTGATTGTCACTCGCGTGAACGAGCACCGGTTTGCCTGTGATTTCAGGCATTTGTCGGCAATTTCTTAAAACTTGTCGGCGAGTCAAAATTGGGGCTAAAATCATGCAGTCTGAACTCGGCCTAAGAGGCAGTAGGGGTTGGACGCCACACTTTGCTTTTATGTAAATATTTTTACAGAACCGACTCCAAAGGGTCATAAAAGTGAATTTTGTGTGTCTGGTGGTCTTTTATTTTACAGCTTTGACCCTAGACCAGGGCTATTCAATTAGTTTGTCATGGGGGCCAGTTCTTGAAAAGCATCCCAAACGAAGGGCCGGAGAGGTGTGACTTGCAATATGAGTGAGGACACGACTGCACATGTTATATTTTTACTCCTTAAAACTCCCACGTTGGCTTTTTCTACATTAAAATGTTAATATGTTGTATTTTGAAACGACATAATATCAGTGCAGTGTACAATGTGGCTTTATTTAACAAACATTCAAATGTTTTATTTTAAAGCACAACAAAAGCAGTGCATTGTTTAAGTAGGCTTCTTCTACATTCAGACACATTCATGTGTTTTGAACTGCATAACAATTATGAATGCAACAAATATAGATGTTAGTTGTACGATTATAATCTGAAGAGTAATCATGGTTTCACGGTCATCAAATCTAATGTAAATTTAAGCTTTATATTAGGATTATATTCCAGCCACCCAAGCCATAGACTTTTCTCTCTGCTACCCTCAGGCAGACGGTTCCGCAGCATCCGGTCACGCACCAGCCGACTGAAGGAAAGCTTCTTCCCACAGACTATCAGGCTGATGAACACTTAACACACCTCACACAAACTCTTTCATACCACTCACTACACACCATCAACATGTAGCATGCACTGCACTTTAATCAATCCTTACTTAAAACAATACTGCCTACAACTACGGGTATACCTATTCACATATTCATCGTCTTAAGTATTGCTGTCAACATTGCAATTGTACATTGTTTTGTTTCCCTTTGGGAGTATTTTGTTGCATGTTGTATTTTTACACTGTGTGTATTTTGCGCTGTCTGTATTTTGCACTGTCTGTATTTTTTGCACTGTCGTTGTATTTGCACTGTCTGTATTTTGCACTGTCTGTATTTTTTGCACTGTCGTTGTATTTGCACTGTCTGTATTTTGCACTGTCTGTATTTTTGCACTGTCGTTGTATTGCACTATCTGTATTTTGCACTGTCTGGAGCCAGCACCTAAGCTTTTCACTCATCATAGCACACGTGCTGCTGATGATGTGACAATAAAAGTGATTTGATTTGATTTGATTTGATTTGAGGAAGGCCTAAGTATTAAGATTAACTGTTGTTGTCATCTGCGTTCATACATAATTAATCATTTTAGTAATAATTCGTCTAACATTTGTTTGTTTACATTATACTGACAGCCATGCACAACTTTCACCGCTACAGCATGAGATGTTTTCTACTGCATGTGCCTGGTAGGCCGCGAGCGCGTTGCTTCGCTTGCGCGCACACATTGGCGTATATTCCACATTGGAAATAAACTTGCGCACGGAAAGGACGTGATAGTGGAACGGCTCGCCGCTATAGATAATTCAGTGTGCGTGCGTATTGGCCTCGGCATACAAGCTCGGAACTTTAAACTAGCGCACAGGTGGCATAACTTTAATTGCAGCAGTTTCGTTCCATGCAACAGAAACGCGGCATTGAGAAGCCATGACGATTAATTAACCGTGACGAATTAAAGCGCAGTGAAATCAGCGAATCGTTGCATCCCTAACAACAATATCAGTGCATTGAACAAAAGACCTTTTCTACAAACATATCCAAATGTTTTTGGCTGCCCGTGCCACTCGCATGTCAGGTGACTCACACTCTGCGCAGCCCTTAACTGCAGCTCGTGCTGTATTGAACAGACGCACGTCACTTCAGAACTATGGTGACCGATTTTCGACTGAACTAAATAAATTTCTGATGTCTTGGTCACACTAATGGGAGGGCAAGAACAAATTGCCTTGGGGGCTGTGTTCGCCAATTGAATATTCCTGCCCTAGACCATGGTCGTAACAGTTGAATTACCATCAACTTACAAAATTATGTTGCAGAATCTTTTTTTTTAACAGATTTTGCTTCTTTCAATGAAAAATCTCACTTAATTTTGACATTATTTTTAAAAAAAAGACAACATTTCACTTGTCTAAAAAAAGTGTCTTGGTTTAAGTGTTTTATTTTTAATATTTGGACTAGAATCCAGACAAAAACTCTAAGTAAGACAAGCTTTTTGTTTGCAGTGTGGTTGTTGGATGTGAGGCCCGAAGGTCCGGTGACGTCTGCGGTGAGTCAGAATCCTTCAGGACACACAGATTGATTTTGCTGCAAATCACTGAAGCCGCCGAATTTTGCGGAACCGTTGCGTTCAATCACGCTCAAGATCGCCCGTCCTTGATATTCTCCCTTTATGTGCTGAAATGTTTCAAAGAGCTTCTCTCAGGGCTGAAAGGACGCTCACACCTACACCGCTGCAGTGATAAAGCGAGCAGAAGTCATTTGCTTTCAGAGAGAGTCGATGATGTTTACGAAGCTACACAGTTGAGGAAAGTTCAGCGAATAAGCAGTTCGTCAGGGCTTGTTTTGTCTGTAGTTGAAGGCAGATCTGTTGTTAACCTTTACAGCGACAAAGAAACCTGACGTCTTTTGTTTTGTGAGAGAGCAGGTGATCTTCAGGGACGTGAGTGACAGTGGCCGACCGCTGGGAGATGCTACAAAGTGGAGAGAAGTTGAACTCTATGCAAATAAGATGCAGTGCGTCAAAGCTGTTTTACACTCTAAAATACTTTGTTTTGGAGAAATTTGAATGCAGATTTTTGTAGCGATGCTTTTTATGGATGGCAAAGTTATTCCATCTAGAGTCAAGCATGAAGTTGTTCATCATTCATTCATTCATTCATTCATTTTCTTTTCGGCTTAGTCCCTTTATTAATCCGGGGTCGCCAGAGCGGAATGAGCCACCAATTTATCCAGCATTTATTTTTCGCAGCGGATGCCCTTCCAGCTGCAACCCATCTCTGGGAAACATCCATACACACTTTTTCACGCTCATACGCTACAGACAATTAAGCCTACCCAATTCACATTACCACATGTCTTTTGACTTGTGGGGGAAACCGGAGCACCCGAAGGAAACCCACGCAACCACGGGGAGAACATGCAAACTCCACACAGAAATGCCAACTGACCCAGCTGAGGCTCGAACCAGCGACCTTCTTGTTGTGAGACGAACGTGCCATTCACTACATTATTCATCATACCCTGATTAATAATTTCAGGCTTGACTGTTGTAAAGGAGTTAGGCTGGTTTTTAGGTGAATTTGGCCGTCGCCATAGAGTGCCGGTAAGGCATACCTGTCAACATTGGGATATGAAAATAAGGGATATGCCCACCATAATAAGGAATACCCCCACCACCACCACCCCCAAATCCCCTAATTACTAAACATGCTCTTCTTGAGCCGTTTCATTGTAAATGAACAGTTAAACGGTCAGTAATGTGTTTTGTTATTATTATTTACAAAAGAAAAAAATAAAGAGTATACATTAGGGGCAAATAAACACTTTAAAAATGCACACATCTAACGTTATAATAAGGGCATTCGATTGCTCCCCTAACTTTTTATGCTCATTTAGGACAAAACTAGTTGTGTTTGAAAAAAAAAAAAAACACTATCAAGATCGACATCTTTAGATGTTATTATTGTAAATTATGTGTATATGTCGGTTTCTATTTTATACATGTAGGTGAAATCCAAACATAAACTTTTTTGTCATGTATGAAATATTCATATATTGTCAGCCCTATATTATAGTGTTTTTTGAAAAAAGTTTATCACCTTTGTTATTATTACTTATATTATAATTATTAAATTAAACACAATACCCGTGATTGGTTTTTACATTTATTAAATTACAGAACTATAATTGGCTAAACAGCACCATATATAGCAAAAAATATTACACTGCACAGCTGAATTTCTTCAGCTTATTTAAAGGTCAAAGCAGCAGATTTAATCTTAAATTTAAGTTGCAGTATTTATTTGTGCTTTCTGATTTTAATCAGTTTCCAGGTTTTTGTGAAGGAACAACAGAATGTTGACATTTTTCCCCTTTAGTCGATTATTTTTGCGATAACTTCATTTCTGTTCAGTCATGATGTCGACAGCTCCGCTCTAGAGTTTTACAACCAGCGCTGGGTGTGTGTGGTGTCTGTACCACTGTCATGAGATAACGCTGATAGCAGAGATACTCCAGAAGAATGTTATAGTTCCCATTCATGTTCCTATTTAAGTAAATATAATATGTAATGTAAGAATGTATGAATGTGTTTCCCAGAGATGGGTTGTGGCTGGAAGGGCATCCGCTGCGTAAAACAAATGCTGGATAAGTTGGCGGTTCAATCCGCTGTGGCGACCCCGGATTAATAAAGGGACTAAGCCGAAAAGAAAATGAATGAATGAATGAATATGTAA
>CAIGQQ010032929.1:4886386-4897776 GCA_903798035.1 Danio albolineatus
TATATATATTTATTTATATATATATATATATATATATATATATATAATATGCGGCGATGTAATTATTGTGATATTCTAAAATCTCTGATCACTCAGTTAGAAAAAACACAGAAAAGATCGACGCTTTTACTTAAGGATCGATCCTTTTGATACATTCCCAGTATTGAAATACTTCAGGAACGATCCGCCCATGCCTATTCAGAACTGCCTTAATCCTTTTTGGCGTACAACAAGGTACTGGAAATATTCCTCAGAGATTTTAGGCAATATTGACAGATTGTGATGCAACTCTGTTCAGTTTATGAGCATTTCAGGTTTGTGGCATGCCTTATTAGACATTTTGAAACAAACAAACCAATCTTCCCTACTGTTGTCTTTGCACGTCAATCCAAATTTTGTTCAAAATAAATGAACTGTGACAATATTGGGTAACACTTTATTTCCATGGTCCATTTGAGTATTACTTAATTATCTACTTAATATTTGTTGATACTGACATTCAACAAACATTTAACTGACTATACAACACTATGGCTGCGTCCAAAATCGCCTACTACTCAGTAGGTACTGCATTTGAATTTAAACATACTACTCTGCCGTTAATAAAGTACGTTCTATACAGTATGAATGTGAGAAGTATGAATGGAATTCGGACATACTACATCCGCCATTTTATCATGGTCACCTGCGTCAGTTGCGTTGCTTCACTCCCATTCATGAATTCTCTCGCGGGGCATCATGGCATAGCGCAGCGTGCATGGGATGCGCACTTCAGAATCTCGCCGGAAGTAGTAAGTCAATCTAATTCGTACAATTTTGTACGGTTTGCTCATCAACCAATGACGGTTGGGTTTAGGGGTGGGGTTGGGTGCCATGCCTCCTTTTTTAAATCGTACATTTTCGTACGACTGAACTCGTACAAATTCGTACAAATTAGCCACTAAACTGGCAAATTGTAAAATGCTAACGTTTTCTCGTGAGATCAGGCTGGACAATAATACTGGCAATAAAACTTTGCAAGTACATGTCAACTTACCCCTGACCCCAACCTAACAGTCTACTTATAATCTAATGAGAATAAGTTGCAATGTAAATTAAATTCAACAAACGGACCATCAAAATAAAGTGTGACCCAATATTGCAGGTTTTTTTTATGTCCTTTGGAAGTTTGCTGATGTCGAACCGTCAGGCTTTACACTGCATATATCTCACAATGTGATTAGAATTTGTAAATTATTGAGGTGACGAATATTAAGAACCATTTATGCAAATGGTATGCGAGAAGGAAGGATTAGTATGGAAAAGATGTCATGCTGAGGCAGTTAGAGCATACAGAAACCTGACTGGAGCTGATTAGCATTACTGCTGATACCTGCTGCTCAACTGGACATACTGTAGCTTTTTAAAGGTCCCGTGAAGCACTTTAATATGTGCATCTTTATTCGGTGTTTGATAGAGATATGTCATTCGCTCGCGCAACAAGCTAGAAAGAAACTGGTTCCGCTTGGTTTATTTTTAGTTTATTTTAATGGTTTCGTTTTCTCACGTGCGCGTCAATATTTGAAATAACAAACTTCTTGAGCTGATGATAATAACGTGCGCTTGATTATTGACGTGCTTTTGAAACCCGATCCTTTCAGAAACAGACAAACGCGAGACTGACGCATGCAAAAACAAAGGAGAAGCCGGAAAAGGAGCAAATTATTTTTTTAAGCAAACATGAAGAAACTGCTACGTTTAACTATTATCATCATCTTCTGGACTATTATACATGGACTATTATAGCTGACAAAAGCTCAAAATGATCCAGTTTTTCCTACAATTAAAGCTGACAGGAGCTAACACTGTCTTAACTGATGCACAACACACACAAATCTGTCAAAATAAGAAATAATTACTCCAGGATGTCTTGAACATTTAAGCTCTAAAATATTTTAAAGGGCAGATATTTCTTTGAAAATACAATTTTGAAATAAAACAATTACAAAAAACAATAAAAAAGGAAATAATTCAAATGTTAATTTATGTTAAAGTTAAATAATGTTAATTATAGTATATGAACATATTAATTGAACTTTCTGGTCTTGTACAATAACAAAGTAAAATGAATGTTAATTAATACTAAAGTATATGAAAAATGGCATTGAAACTTCTAGTCTTGTCATTTAATAGACTAAAATGAATGTTAATAGCATTCATAAACACAATATATGAATAATGACATTAAAATATCTGGCCTTGTAAAGTAATAAATAAATATTAATGTAAAAATATATATATAAAAACATGCAGCTTCTGACAGAAAATAAAGAAAATATGAAATGTTTTGTTATGAAAAAAAACATTAAAAGTATATGAACAATGGTAATGAAACTTCTGGTCTTGTAAAACATTTAAATAAATAAATGTATGTTAATAACATTCATAAAAACATGAATAATGGCACTGAAATTTCTGGCCTTATAAAATAATAAAATAAATGTAAAACAGCATATACATATACACTCACTGGCCACTTTATTAGGTACACATTACTAGTGCTGGGTTGGGCCCCCTTTTGCCTTCAGAACTGCCTTAATCCTTTGTGGCATAGATACTGGATGTACTGGAAATATTCCTCTGAGATTTTGCTCCATATTGACATGATAGCGTCACGCAGTTACTGCAGATTTGTCAGCTGCACATCCGTGATGAGAATCTCCCGTTCCAAAGGTCCCAATACTCAGTGCTCTAATGGATTAAGCTCTGGTGACTGTGGAGGCCATTTGAGTACAGTGAACTCATTGTCATGTTCAAGAAACCAGTCTGAGATGATTCACGCTTCATGACATGGCGTGTTATCCTGCTGGAAGTAGTCATCAGAAGATGGGGACACTGTGGTCATAAAGGGATGGACCTGGTCAGCAACAATACTCAGGTAGGCTGTGGCGTTGACAAGATGCTCAATTGGTACTAATGGGCCCAAAGTGTGCCAAGAAAATATCCCCCACACCATTACATCACCACCACCACCAGCCTGAACCATTGATACAAGGCAGGATGGATCCATGCTTTCATGTTGTTGACGCCAAATTCTGACCCGACCATCTGAATGTGGCAGCAGAAATGGAGACTCATCAGACCAGGCGACGTTTCTCCAATCTTCTACTGTCCAGTGTTGGTGAGCCTGTGTGAATTGTAGCCTCAGTTTCTTGTTCTTAGCTGACAGGAGCGGCACTCGGTGTGGTCCTCTGCTGCTGTAGCCCATCTGCCTCAAGGTTTTTGCGTTCAGAGATGCTATTCTTCAGACCTCAGTTGCAACGTGTGGTTATTTGAGTTACTGTTGCCTTTCTATCAGCTGGAACCAGTCTGGCCATTCTCCTCTGGCATCAACAAGGCATTTGCGCCCACAGAACTGCTGCTCACTGGATATTTTCTATTTTTCAGGCCATTCTCTGTAAACCCTAGAGATGGTTGTGCATGAAATTTACAGTAGATCAGCAGTTTCTGAAATACTCAGACCAGCCCGTCTGGCACCAACAACCATGCCACATTCAAAGTCACTTAAATCACCTTTCTTCTCCATTCTGATGCTCGGTTTGAACTGCAACAGATCGTCTTGACCATGTCTACATGATTGAATTCATTGAGTTGCTGCCATGTGATTGGCTGATTAGAACTTTGTGTTAACGAGCAGTTGGACAGGTAAACCTAATAAAGTGGCCAATGAGTGTATATATATATATATATATATATATATATATATATATAAATAATGTTAATGAATAAAACCTAATATGTTGGAATTCTTTATTAAATTTCAAAATAAAAAAATTATTTGACAGAGGAACAAAATATAATTTGTGGAACACTAAATATTATCTTTGTGTCAATTTGGGATGCATCCTTTAATTATATTCCCCATTTCCACATCACCTCTATGTACTGCTGTTCTCCATGTAAGCTTTAAGATGCGGATTTTGTCCCTGTAAGCCTCCATGTCATCTCTGCCGGCTTCAGTGCTAACAAACATCAGCAACACCCTTTGCAAATGCGGTGACTATGTGTCGACAAGATACTGCGTTCTGCATTCAGTGTGTTTTTTCAGCCAGTCGAGCTGACGTGATATTGCATTTCGCATTCACAGCTGAGCTCCTCTCTCTTTCGGAGGCTAATGAGTTTTGGGACAGGCTTTTTTGGCCCCGGATTGGTCTCATTTATTGTGCTGAATCAAGCTTTGCGTGTTTACCCGAGACGGAGCTTCAGATCCAGACGGCTGCTCGCTGACCGCATTATGCATATTGAATGGAGACGTGGCAGGAGAAGATCAGAAACCACCAGCTCCCGTCTGATTAAAAATAAATAAATCAGACCACACAGAAATTTCGAGAAAGGCCTCTTTAAATGAGTTCTTTAAACGATGCACTTTTATTTTATTTTTTATATTCTAAATAAGCTTATTTTACACTTATTTGCCAAACATCATATCTACAACTCTGAGTGTTCTCCACACAGGTGAGTGGATGTGACAAACCACCTGTAGGACACACGCTCTCTCCTCTCCATACGCACCAGACACTTTCTTATGAACATTTCTTATTTCTGAAAAACAACGTGCCATTCTTTTCTCATTCAGTTATGATATGGGGATGGTCAGGAAGCCATGATGCCAGGTTTAAACTCCTACTCTTTTTTGAAAAACATTCTGGCATTTTTAACGACCACAGAGCCAGGACCTCGGTTTAACGTCTCACCCGAAAGACAGCACTCACTGAGCAATATAGAGTCCCCTTCAATATACTGGGGTGTTAGGACCCACATAGGCCGCAGGTTGAGAGCCCCCTGTTGGCCTCACTAACACCACTTCTGGCAGCAACCTAGCTTTCCCATGTGGTCTCCCATCCAGGTACTGACTGGGTGCAGCCCTGCTTAACTTCAGTGGTTGACCATGTGAGAGTTGCAGAGAGCTAGCTGTCGACTAGAAGAGAATGTTCTCATTGCTTCATTCGCTCTAAATTTTCCATCTCAGATTCATCCTAAAAATGTAGCCCTATGTACATTTCTGGAGAGCGGGAGGTATGTTTTTTTTTTTTTTTTCATTGTTTGTTTTCTTGAATCAACCAGAGGCTGCTGTGTATGCTTTTTGAGATCTCAAATATCGAGTGCCATTCGCACCTGCTGTTTTCTTGTAAATCCAGCAGAGGCCGCTGTCGACTGACAGATCGACTGACCCATCCTCGTACTTCCCTAAACCCAACCAAAAGTGTTTACAAAAACGCTGATTGACCTCCCCACCACCTTCACTAAACCCAACCAACAGTGTTTTCAAAAGCACTGATTGATCCGCCCACCCCTTCACTAAACCCAACCAACAGTGTTTTCAAAAGCACCGATTAATCCGCCCACCCCCTTCACTAAACCCAACCAACAGTGTTTTCAAAAGCACCGGTCAATCCGCCCACCCTCTTCCTTAAACCCAACCGATAGTGTTTTTAAAAGTGCTGATTGACCTCCCCACCACCTTCACTAAACCCAACCAACAGTGTTTTAAAAAGCACCGATTGAGCCGCCCACCCCCTTCCTTAAACCCAACCGATAGTGTTTTCAAAAGCACCGCTTGATCTGCCCACCCCCTACCCTAAACCCAACCAAGAGTGCTTTCAAAAGCACCGATTGATCCGCCCACCGCCTTCCCTGAAACCCAACCAACAGTGTTTTCAAAAGCACAGATTGATTCGTCCACCCCTTCACTAAACCCAACCAACAGTGTTTTCAAAAGCACAGATTGATCCGTCCACCCCCCACCTTAAACCCAACCAACAGTGTTTTCAAAAGCACTGATTGATCCGCCCACCCCCTTCACTAAACCCAACCAACAGTGTTTTCAAAAGCACCGGTCGATCCGCCCACCCCCTTTCCTAAACCCAACCGATAGTGTTTTCAAAAGTGCTGATTGACCTCCCCACCACCTTCACTAAACCCAACCCACAGTGTTTTCAAAAGCACAGATTGATCTACCCACCCCTTTCCCTAAACCCAACCGATAGTGTTTTCAAAAGCACAGATTGATCCGCCCACACCCTTCCCTAAACCCAACCAACTGTGTTTTCAAAAGTGCTGATTGACCTCCCCACAACCTTCACTAAACCCAACCAACAGTGTTTTCAAAAGCGCTGATTGACCTCCCCACCACCTTCACTAAACCCAACCAACAGTGTTTTCAAAAGCGCTGATTGACCTCCCCACCACCTTCACTAAACCCCAAAATTCCCAAAGACAGTTGTGCTGAACTTGCGGCATCATATTCAAACAGACTTATTCTCTTGAGGACAACCAAACGTAAAAGCTAAACTCCAGAAAAGCAAAAGAGCTTGAAATTATAGCAGAAACACAGCACAGGAGAGACTCTGGTGCACCACTAAACTCTCTGTTGCGTTGTTGTGGGAGCGCAGGCTGTTTCTCATGAGCGTCTGACAGCTGCTTCATTCATCAGCGCCGGGTTTCAGTTAATTGAGGAAAAATCTGGAAGCAAAACCTGCTAATGTCTCACTTCCAGAATCCCACACTGAGCATCACAGACGCTCCAGGAATGCTAAGCCAAATTCAATTCTGCAGAAACACAATGATCATTTTAAAGAACGTGCTTGCAAAATTTCGGGAGAGCTTCTTGCGCGTGCAAAACATTCACTGGCATGTTGGTGCTTGGTTACAAACTTTATTGTGCAAATAATTTTATCCTTACGCTGTAAAAAGATATCTATTTCTGTATTTTGTGATTCATTAATTTTCTTTTTGGCTTAGTCCCTTTATTAACTTATCCAGCATATATTTTACGCAGCGGATGCCCTTTTAGCTGCAACCCATCTCTGGGAAACATCCATACACACTCATTCACACTCATACACAAACCTTCCTTATTTTATCCCTTTTCAATTACCTTCATCATTATATGCTTTTAATAATATATATTTATCATTCATTCATTTTCTTTTCGGCTTAGTCCCTTTATTAATCCGGGATCGCCACAGCGTAATGAACCGCCAACTTATCCAGCATTTGTTTTACGCAGCGGATGCCCTTCCAGCCACAACCCATCTCTGGGAAACACATCCATACATACACATTCACACACATACACTATGGACAATTTAGCTTACCCAATTCACCTGTACCGCATGTCTTTGGACTGTGGGGGAAACCGGAGCACCCGGAGGAAACCCACGCAACCACGGGGAGAACATGCAAACTCCACACAGAAAGACCAACTGGCCCAGCCAGGGATCGAACCAGCGACCTTCTTGTTGTGAGGCGAACGTGCTAACCACTCGGCCACCGTGGCGCCTTAATATATATTTATAATTTTTTTTAATTGATTAATATCCTGACATTGTTTGAGACTCTGTTCTAGACTGTTCCATAATTTCACACCACATACAGACATACACCAGCTTTTTAAAGTTGTCCTTGTTTTCAACTTCCTAAAATTGAGTTCTTCTCTCAGATTATATCCCCCTTGTCTTTCTTCAAAATACTTTTGTATGCATTTCGGAAGATATTCCTGGCTTTAAACAAAAATTGTGCTGTTTTAAATTTAACCAAATCGTTGAACTTAAGTATATTCAGTTTAAAGAATTAAGGATTTGTATGCTTTAAATACACTCTAAAAAAAAAAAGGTGCTAAATAGCACCAAAACTGGTTCTTTGGTCGTAACGAGGGGGGAACCTTTTTTGGTGCTATACAACACCTTAAAAAAATAGGTGCTATATAGTACTTTTGTCAAATGGTGCTATATAGCACCTATATTTTAAGGTGCTCATTATGTTACTTTACCCTTTCCGCAAATAAAACCAGCATAAGAGTTATGAGAATTAGCTATAAGAACAAGTGCTTACCAGTAGTAGTGGTGCTATATAGCACTTTAAACACCCCAAAGAACCACTGAAAAACCTTTATGGTGCTTTAAATGTTCTTTACACAGTAAAAGTGCTATATAGCACCCTGACCACCTTAAAGAACCACTGAAGAACCACTGAAGAACCTTTATGGTGCTTTAAAGGTTCTTTACACAGTAAAAGTGCTAAATAGCACCTCAAATATTGCAAAGAACTTCTGAAGAACCACTGAAGAACCTTTTTTTAGAGTGTACCTCAGGTTTTCTATCAGTCTAATTACTTTTTTCTGTATTGTACATAATGATTGTAAATTAGATTTATGTGTGTTCCCCCAAATTTCATCACAATAACTCATATATGGCATCATAAGTGTGTTATATAATACATACATTGATTTATTATCCAGGATAAATATTGCTTTATACACTATTGCTATTGTTTTTACTAATTTTGATATCACATTATTTATTTGCGGTTTCCAACTAATTTTATGATCTAATATAACACCAAGAAACCTAATTGCATCTACTCTTTCTATAACTTCGTTATCAATTTGTAAATCTATATTTTGACTACTTTTTAATTTCCCAAATAACATAACCTTTGTTTTACTTATATTTAATGACCGTTTGTTTACGTCAAGCCATAATTTCAGTTTATTAATTTCTGTTTTAATCAAGTTTTGGTAAATTATCCCCAGAACAAAAACACTAGTATCATCTGCAAATAAAATAAACAACTCTGATATCTTACACATTCAATTCAATTCAATTCACCTTTATTTGTATAGCGCTTTTACAATGTTTATTGTGTCAAAGCAGCTTCACATAGAAGATTATAGTAATTTGAAAGTGTCAGTCCAGTTATTAATGTTGGAGTTCAGTTCAGTTCAGTGTTGTTTAATATTCACTACTGAGAGTCCAAACACTGAAGAGTAATCCATCGATGCGCAGCTCTAGCTGCAGTCTAGTCGCCGGAGGCTGGAGAACTTGAGACTCGTCTGTCCTTAGAGGGTCACAGGAATCAGTCTCATACTTGCTACTCCGCCATGCATCAAGCAGCTGCTCAGAATACAGCCTGGTCCAGGATTATGGAACCTTTGAATCGTCTCGTCACGGGTCTTGCATCGCATCCGTGGCGCTGCATAGTCTCTGGGGGCCTCGGGATGGGTATCCCCAGGTGGAAATAGAGAACAAAGAGAATAATTAGCGTAGCTGCTGTTCGTAGTGTATATAAATGAGATGCGTGGAGCACATTCATGCATCATACCGCTATGTGATGTATTGAGTGTATGCTTTACTAAAAAGATAGGTCTTTAATCTAGTTTTAAACTGCAAGAATATCATTAATGTAAATTATAAACAATATTGAACCTAAAACTGATCCTTGTGGTACGCCACAATTGACATCCAGATATGATATTTTGGAATAAGGCTGTAACATAAACAAATGTGGAAAAAGTGAAGCGCCATGAATACTTTCCAGATGCACTGTTTGTCTTTGCACTTGTGGGTGAAACCGAAGCACCCAGAGGAAACACATGCAAACACGGGGAGAAAATGCAAACTCCTCACAGAAATGCCAACTGACCAAGACGAGGCTCCAACCAGCGACTTTCTTGCTGTGAGGCGATCATGCTACCCACTGCACCATCGTGACGCCTATTTTTCACAATGCAAAGGTAAAATATTTACTTTTTGTATGTTATTATGATTTAAATTAGCCTGAATTATTAATGTACAAGGGCGCCACGGTGGCGTAGTGAGTAGCACTTTCACCTCACAGCAAGAAGGTCGCTGGTTCGAGCCTCGGCTTTGCATGTTCTCCCTGTGTTCGCGTGGGTTTCCTCCAGGTGCTCCAGTTTCCCAAGTCCAAAGACATGCGCTACAGGTGAATTGGTTAAACTAAATTGTCCGTAGTGTATGAGTGTGAATGAGTGTGTATGGATGTTTCCCAGAGATGGGTTGCGGCTGGAAGGGCATCCGCTGCGTAAAACAAATGCTGGATAAGTTGGCGGTTCATTCCGCTGTGGTGACCCCAGATTAATAAAGGCACTAAACCGTAAAGAAAATGAATAAATAAACGAATGAATGAATGTACATTTGAAATAACCTATATTAATCCTGCAATAAGAAAAGTAAAAAGTTAAACAAACAGCAGGTGACTCACTGAATTAAACACAACATTTTCAGCAGATCGTATTTGTCTTTGTTTCATTTACAACTGTTTTGCTTTTTTCTGTTTAAAGCAAGCCTTCTCTATCATAGCTGGTCCTCGATCTCATATTTATTTGCATGGATAATTATGTTGATGCTTTTTTTCCCCCTTCTTCTGTTTGACCATCACCTGTCCTGCATCTATTTAACCACCGTTGCCATGGCAACAGCAAATGGCCTGTGATGCTGCATTTCATTTACACTGAACCAGAGAATAAACCCAAACCTACCTGAACTTCAACACGCATATAACACTATTCACTTGAGCCATTAATAAACACAACTACTTATAGCATTGAACTGGATATTATTTGCATGCACTTCACACTCAAGTATGTTGGATCTACAGGGCTCAGTACTGGATAATCTGCAGGTGTGTGTTCTGGTTGTTCAAACAGCCCTCGGCCCTAATTGCACACCTGTCCTCTCTGTTAATGTGCCCGTTTTAATTAGGAGACTCTGTTTCTTTGTGATGCGACCTGAAGAGCGTTCAATCAGCCTCCGTCACTCCACACGCTGGAGAAGGGATGTGCGCGCACAGATGTCCACAGACAAACGAGGTCAGATGAGGTAAAGTGTTTGTTTATGCGTTACATCGCGCTGTGCATTATGCGTAAATATCCTCGTGCATGCAAAACACACTGCAATGTTTCTGCTCTAAGGGATTATTAATCAATAGGAGTGTAATAATATGTAGTATGATGACTTTTGGTGGCAAAGCGGTTGGCGTGGGTTTGCTCTGGGAGCTCCCCCACTGTCCAAACACACGGCTATAGGTGGATTGAATGAACTACATTGGCCGTAGTGTGTGTGCATGTGTGTGAATTTGAGAGTGTGTGGGTGTTTCCCAGTACCGGGTTGCAGCTGGAAGGCCATAAACTGTGTAAAACATATGCTGGAATAGTTGGTGGTTCATTCTGCTGTGGCGACCTCTGATAATTAAGGGACTGAGTCAAAGGAAAATGAATGAGGTATTGGTTGGAGGGGTGTCGCTATGCAGAATGTAAGGTACTGTTGCAAAAATGTTGGTGTATGGTTGTTAAGGTGTTCTAAGTGGTTGCTAGGGTTGTTGGCAAACATATTCAGAGTCGTTTCAAGGGGGTTGTTGTTGTTTTAGATGCTTCTGTTTTTGAGGTGGGTGTGTGTGTGTACCTTGTAATTCTGACGTTGTGGGGACTAAACTGGACACAATATGCTGTCTTTATAGTATAAACATCATTACATCTATGAGAGGGCCCCATAAAGACAGCTGAACGTGTGTGTGTGTGTGTGTGTGTGTGTGTGTGTGTGTGTGTGTGTGTG
>CAIGQQ010032929.1:4909855-4935687 GCA_903798035.1 Danio albolineatus
TCCATCTATCTATCTTTCTGTTTATCTCTCTGTCTGACCATCTGTCTTTCTTATTGTTTATCTCTCTGTCTGACCATCTGTCTTTTTGTTTGGCTATCTGTCTGTCTATTTGTCTGTCCTCCTTTTTCTCTCTGTGCCTGTCTGTCTGACTGTCTGTATTTCTGTCTCTCTGCCCATCTATCTGTCTGTCTGCCTATTTGTCTATTTGCCTGTCTATCTGTATGTTTGTATGTCTGTCTGTCTAACTGCATCTCTGTCTGTCCATCTGTCTATCTTTCTATTTATCTCCCTGTTTGTCCATCTGTCTATCTTACTGTTTATCTGTCTGTCTGTCCATCTGTCTATCTTTTTGTCTGTATTCATGTCTGTCTGTCTATCTTTCTGTTTATCTGTCTCTTTTTCTGTGTGTACGTCCATCTGTCTATCTTTTTGCCTGTTTTTATGTCTGTCTGTCTATCTTTCTATTTTTCTGTATTTCTGTCTGTCTGTCTTTTTATTTGTCTGTCTGTCTATATATCTTTCTGTTTATCTATCTGTCTGTCTATCGTTTTGTCTGTCCATCTGTTTGTCTGGATGTCTTCTAGTCTTTCTGTCTGTTTAAATGTCTGTCCTTCAGTCTATATTTTTCTCTCTGTTCCTGCCTGTCTGTCTGTCCATCTTTATGTATGTCTGTCTATCTTTTTGTTTATCTGTCTGTCTGCCCATCTGTCTGTCTATCTGCCTGTCTGTATGTTTGTATGTCTGTCTGTCTGTCTATCTGTATGTCTGTCAGCCTATCTGTCTGTCTAACTGCTTTTCTGGCCATATCACTAACATCTTTCTCTCCGTATGTCTGTCTGTCTATGTTTCTGTCTGTCTGGACGTCTGTCTATGTTTCTGTCTGTCTGTCTATGTTTCTGTTTTTCTGTTTGACTGCCTGCCTACCTGTTTGTCCATCTGTTTATCTTTCTGTCTGTCTGTCTATCCTGTCCAATGCTCTATTTGTCTGTCTGTATGTACGTATGTCTGTCTAACTGCATCTCTGTATGTCTGTCTCTCTGTCTGTCCATATGTCTATCTGTCTATGTTTCTGTCTGTCTATCTTTCTGCCTGTCTGTATGTCTGTCTGTCTGGCCGGCTGTCTATTTATCTGCATGTTTGTATTTTTCCTGTTTGTCTATCTGTATGTCTGTCTGTCTTTCTATGTGCTTGTCTGTCTGTGAATTATTCAAAAACACATGTGAAATTGAAAATTCACGACAGCCAGTATTCACAATTCCATACACGTTCAACTACATTTTGGGGTCTGAAACCTCAACGCTGCTTTTCTGCAATGAATATAGAGACCACATCAGCTTCACCTGCTCCACATGTAGAGAACAGCACTCGTGTCTGCCCTCTAGTGCTCGCAAGACCACATACAGCACAAAAATAAACCTCAGTCGCTGTCACTGCATGTCTGAGTGCTGACGAATGAGGCGAAGGCTACTTTCAAGGTATTTTCAACCTGTATTAAAAAATTGAGACAGTCTACCTGCGAGAGAGAGAGAGAGAGAGAGAGAGAGAGAGAGAGAGAGAGAGAGAGAAAGAGATGAAGAGATGACAGACGGAGAGATGCAGACAGTGATTCAGCTTTTGCACTCTAAGTAAATGTCATATTTTGGAGCAGAGCTTAGCTGATGGTGAGCGTGTGTGTTTTGTGTGGGTGTTTGACTGATGTTAGGAGATGTTTTAGCTTGCAACACACACACACTTGTACAGATAGCTCTTTTATATTTTTATACTTTGTACTTAGCTACATACTCTATATCGAAAGGTTTTAAATATTTTATATTTGCTTTTATTTCTTCAAATTTAGATTATTTTTGTTATTGTTTTAAAGGGTACCTATTTTATCCCTTTGTCAAGATTTAAAGAGCCCCTATTTTGCATTACAAAAGGTCATATTTTGGTTTTGGGGGTCTCCAACGACAGGCTGATATGCGTGCAAGGTCAAAAAACACTTTCATTGTCTTATAGAATGCAATTATTCATCAATTTTCTTTTCGGCTTAGGCCCCGTTTACACTAGTGCGTTTTAGTTTTAAAACGGCGTTTTAGCATGAAAACGATCCGCGTCCACATTAGCGTTTCACCCAGCGTCTCTCAACATATCTCAGTCCACACTACTCCACCAGAAACATATATCACGTGACCATTCGCGCACTCTGGGCATGCGCGTTCAAGTATAAACAGGAAGCACGTGTCTCGCTCGGCATTTGGTTATTGTTAGTCAACAAACGCTGGTTGAACGATGCACGCAATGTTAAAGAAAGCAAGAGAAGGTCTTTTTGAGGACAGACGACGAGGTCGAGTTGTTACTTAAAGTAACAAATGAATATATAGCATCCATGGCAATCGAAAATAAAGTGTTTACAGTGAAGGCTGGTCTGCTGTCTGCCGGTGGCATTGTAGCCATGTGCGCTTGACGAATAAGGGAAGGATACGCAATGACCCAAAAGCCCCAATCACGTATCGGATCTCAGCAGCCACGCCACCGTTTTCAAAGGTCTCCGTTTCCCTCCATCTGTCAGGGTTCTGCCACTCCTGTCTTGTTAATTCTTATCTTGGTGGCAGAGTCCGGACACTAGCTCTGTCTAGTCCTGTGCGTTGTCATTGTGTCTATGTATGAGTGCCGATTGTGGGCGCGCTCGGACCGCGAGCGCTTCCATTTGATATGGTCGCATGGGGTTTGGGCGTGTTCGCGACCGCGCGCTCTCGTCCTGGTGTTTGTTTGTTCTGTTGGCGTCGCGCTGTTTCATTCTCAGCGTCTTACTGTCTAGTTGGTTCCGGTTTGGGATGGCGCTGAGATGAAACATGCGCGTTGCATATGTGTGAGCGCACGGTAAGATGTCTTCATTTTATCGTGTGCTTGTGTCTCGTGTTCAGTCCTCTGTTGTTGTGTTTAGCACGTGGTGTGTGTGTTTACACACGCCACGTGCTTGTGTCGTCATGTGAGCACGCCGTTAATGAGTTCTCTCATTGGCTGCATGTTCTAGTCCTCATGTCAGCGCATGGCTTGTGTCGTCATGTACTCTCCCGTCTATTGTCTAGCCCCACTCTCCTTGTTAACCCATTATTAGTCTATCATGTTCACCTGTTTGTTTGTTAATTATTTCTGCTTTAAATTCTCCTCATGTCTGCTGTCCTGTACCAGTTCGTTGTCGATCATCGTTGAATATCTGCTTGTCTTGGTGTGTCGAGCCCTGTCCTGTGCAGCCTTGCCTTTTTTCCCTGCCAGCCCAGTAAAGTTTGTTTTTGCCTTTTTAATTAATGTTTTCCCGCTCTGGGTTGTTTATTTTGCTGTTTGTTTTATTTTATTATTAATAAATACTCATTTTTTTTTTGCAATTGAGTCCTCGCTCCTTTTCCCAACCCGAACCCTGACATCCATCCACACTGAGACGGAGCAGCAGCATTTTAGAATGAAAACAGCCTCTCCAGCGTTTCCAAAACGCTCTGTTTTTGCTGCTTAAAAACTTTGTACTTCGTAGCAAAACTTTTTAAAACGAAAACGCACTAATGTAAACAGGGCCTTAGTCCTTTTATTAATCTGGGGTCGCCACAGCGGAATGAACCGCCAACTTATCCAACGTATGTTTCACGTAGCGAATGCCCTTCCAGCTGCAACCCATCTCTGGGAAACATCCATACACACTCATTCACACATATACACTACGGACAATTTAGCCAACCCAATTCTAGCCTAACCTGTCAGTACCTGACTGTTTTGTTGTTTTTCATCTGTTCTTTGTTGTCGTTATTCTATTTTTTCTATTTTTCTTCCATTTTTTATGTGATCCCATCTTGTGTCCCTTTTGCATAATATTACAAAAAACAAAAAAAAGATTCTCACAGAAAAAAAAATATTGCTATACTTGGGACATTTGGTCCCCACAATGTTAGAAATACAAGTCAAACACACACACACAGGGAGTTAGAGAAAGATTCTTGAAAGTGTGTTTTTATAACAAGCCCTCAATCATTAGAGGAACCCGCCGCAGAGATTAACGTGAAGATTTAGCGAGCATCAAAAATTAACGCCTGAATTAATCCTCATTCTAGTTCAGCAATAGAGACCTCCATATTCAGCATGACATTTTTAATCTGCTGATGACACAACTGGTGACTAAACGCTGATGTAATGAGGAAGGGGAAGTGTTCATGCAAAAATAATAATATAAACATTCCTGTCATCATTTAGCCTTCTGCTCTTGTTGTGTCAAACGTTATTTCTGTGGACTGGAAGCGAGCTTCACAAAGCCTGCAAACGGACCATAAAATTAATTTGCATACACGTGGAACACTGCCTTAACCTTTCTGATCTCATTCGTGCTTCCAATAAGCAATCTTTATTTATAAACACAGCCGTCTTACACATATTTATCTGATGATACATTCTGTTTCAGGCTTTAGACGAAAGCGTCTGCTAAATTAATAAATAGTCACTAATTAAATTTCCACAGTCGGAAGATCTGAGGTCTGTAATTATAAAGATTTCAATCAATCTTTCTCTATTGTGTTGAACTTTCTATTTGTCAAAGGACTCTGGAGAAGTATCAAAAAGCACCACAGCAGTTTTCAACATTGATAATATATTTTATTACTGAAATATAATATTTCAGAATACTCATATTACAATGACATTTGAAGGATCATGTGATGCTGAAGACTGGATTAATGATCACAGGAACAACTGAAAATGTTAAATATATTTCAGCAGAAAGCAGATATTTTAAATAGTACGCCATATTACCGTTTTCACTGTATTTTTACTCTGATAAATGCAGTATTGGTGAGCATAAAGCCACAGACTTCCATCATTTTATGAAAATTATTCAACTTAAACATAATTTTCATAAAATGTAAACATTATTTTTTAACATTATTGTACAGTCAACAATTTGTCATACATTTACAGTAAAATACTGACAACAGTGGTTCCAGCCATGTGCTGTAATTTTACACTTGAATTACTGTTTTCTGGCTGTGCTGTGGTTTTACAGTAAAGTACTGGGATCAATGGTTCCAGCAATTTACCATAATTTTGAATTACTGTTTTCTTTTTAGGGCTGTGCTGTAATTTTACAGTAAAGTACTGCAAGCTAAGATTACAGCAATTTACTTTATTTTACAGTTGGAGTACTGTTTTCTTTTTAGGCTGTGCTGTAAATTTTACAGTAAATTACTGGCAGCAATGGTTTCAGCAATTTACCGTAATTGTACTGTTGAAGTACTGTTTTTCTTTCGTAGCGGTGCTGTTATTTTACAGTAAAGTGTTGGGAGCAATGGTTTCAGCCTGGCGCTGTAATTTTACCGTGGAAGTACTGTATTTTTACAGATGTGCTGTAATTTTACATTAAAGTACTGTTTTCTTTTTAAGCTGTGTTGTAATTTTACAGTAAAGAACTGGCAGCAAGGGTTCCAGCAATTTACCTCAATTTTACAGTTGAATTACTGTATTTTTACGACTATGCTGTAATTTTACAATAAAGTACTGGCAGCAATAGTTCCAGCAATTAACAGTAATTTCACAGTTGAAGTACTTTATTTTCATAGCTATGCTGCAATTGTACAGTAAAGTACTGACAACAAAGATTACAGCAATTTATTTTACTGTTGAAGTACTGATTTCTTTTTAGGCTGTGTTGTAAATTTGACAGTAAATTACTGGCAGCAATGGTTTCAGCAATTTACCGTAATTTTACTGTTGAAGTACTATTTTCCTTTGATAGCAGTGCTGTTATTTTACAGTAAAGTGTTGGGAGCAATGGTTCCAGCCTGGCACTGTAATTTTACTGTGAAAGTACTGTATTTTTATAGATGTGCTGTAATTTTACAGTAAAGTACTGTTTCCTTTTTTAAGCTGTGTTGTACTTTTACAGTAAAGTACTGGCAGCAAGGGTTCCGGCAATTTTAGAGTTGAATTACTGTATTTTTATGACTGTGCTGCAATTTTACAATGAAGTACTGGCAGCAATAGATCCAGCAATTTACAGCAATTTACTTTATTTTACTGTTGGAGTGCTGTTTTCTTTTTAACCTGTGCTGTAAATTTTACAGTAAATTACTGGCAGCAATAGTTCCACCAATATACTGCAATTTTACAGTTGAATTACTGATTTTTATGACTGTGCTGCAATTTTACAATAAAGTACTGGCAGCAATAGATCCAGCAATTTACAGTAATTTCAAAAGTTAAAATACTGTATTTTTATAGCTATGCTGCAATTTTACAGTAAAGTACTGGCAGCAATAGTTCTGCCAATTTACAGTATTTTTACAGTTGAGGTACTGTTTTATGTTTTATGGCTGTGCGGTAATTTTACAGTGAAGTACTGGTAGCAATGGTTCTAGCAATTAACGGTGATTTTACAGTTGAAGTACTGTTCTCTGTTTAAGCTGTGCTGTAATTTTACAGTAAAGTACTGACAGTAAAGATTACAGCAATTTACTATATTTTACATTTGATGTAGTGTATTTTGATGTTTATGTTATTGTTGTTGAAGTATAAGTAGTTGTTTTACAGTGAAGTATTGACAGCAATGGTTCCAACAATTTTCTGTGATTTACAGTTGAAGTACTGTTCACTGTTTTAGCTTTGCTGTAATTGTTAGTAAAGTACTGGCAGTAAAGATAATGGCAATTGACTATATTTTACAGTTGAAATACTGTTTTATTTTTAAGCTGTATTGCAATTTTACAGTAAAGTACTAGCAGCAATGGTTCTGGAAATTTACGGTAATTTTACTGTTGTAGTACTGACAGCAACGATTCCAGCAATTTTTTGTGATTTTACAGTTGAAGTACTGTCCACTGTTTAAGCTGTGCTGTAACTGTACAGTAAAGTACTGGCAGTAAAGATTACAGCAATTGACTATATTTTACAGTTGAAATACTGTTTTATTTTTAAGCTGTGCTGTCATTTTATAGTAAAGTACTGGAAGCAATGGTTTCAGCAATTTACCGCAATTTTATAGTTGAAGTACTGTAATGTTATGGTTGTGCTGTAATTTTACAGTAAAGTTCTGGCAGCAATGATTCCAGCTATTTACCGTAATTTTACAATTGAAGTAGTTTTTGCTTTTTAAGCTGTGCTGTAATTTTACAGTTATAGTACTGTTTTCCTTTCTATGGCAGCAATTTTACAGTAAAGTACTGGCAGCAATGTTTCCAGCATTTTCTTGTAATGCTACACTTTCATTACTGTGTTAAGTTTTACAGCCGTGCTGTTGTCAATTTACAGTAATAACAGAATTAACAGTATTTTTTGTATTTATTCATTCATTCATTCATTTTCCTTCGGCTTAGAGAATTATCAGAGGTCACCACAGCAGAATGAACCACCAACTATTTCAGCATACGTTTTACACAGCGGATGCCCTTCAAGCTGCAACCCAGTACTGGGAAACACCCACACAGTCTCGCATTCACATAAACTCATACACTACATCCAGTTTAGTTAAATTCACCTGTAGCGCATGTGTTTGGACTGTGGGGGAAACCGCAGGAAACCCACGCCAACACGGGGAGAACATGCAAACGCCACACAAAAAAATTCAACAAGCCCAGCTAGGATTCGAACCAGCGACCTTGCTGTGAGCCACCGTGCCGCCCCTTCAGTATTTTACAGTGATCTTTAATAAAATGTTACCGTTTTGGAACAATTTGATCACTTTATACAAATTTTTGAGTGAACTGTCCCTTTAAATACCGTTCCCTCATATTTATGAGCACATCACTCGCGCACAAACACACTCAGACACCTAAGAATCTTCTTTCATTTTTCTCATTTCTTCTCTTTTTTCCTTCTTCTACAAATTATTGTGATTTATTATTATTAATATTATTATTAATAATATTACCATCATTGTTTGTCCTCTTCCTGATTTCCCAACCCCCCCTCACCTCCTCACTATTATCATTAATATCATTACTTCTACTTTTATTTTTATTAGTATTATTATTACTGTTTTGACTTGTTCTCCAGCTGTCCCCTCATTATCATTAATATAAGTATTTCTACAATTGTCATTATTCAGGTTGCTGTCATTGTTTTCATAGTAGTGAGAGTAGCAGTCATTGTAGTAGTAGTGGATGTGGTAGTAGTTGTGGTTGTTGAAGTAGTAGTAACTGTAGTAGTAGACTTCATTGGTGTAGTAGTAGTATGTTGTGGTAGTAGTAGTAATAGTTGTATCGTAAGGAGTAGATGTTGAAGTAGCAGTCGTTAATGTTGTAGTTTCAGTGGCGGTAGTGATAGATGTTGATGTAGTAGTTCCAGTTGTAGGTAGCGGATGTCGTAGTATCAGTAGTAGTCGTAGTAGTAGTCGTTGTAGTAGTGGTATCAGTAGTAGTAATAGTTATTGTTGTGGTGGTATCAGTAGTAGTAGACAATATGGTAGTAGTCGTTGTAGTGGTATCAATAATAATAGTTGTTGTAGTGGTAGTTTTTGTAGTGGTATCAGTAGTAGTAGACATTATTGTAGCAGTAGTAGTCATTGTAGTGGTATCAGTAGTGGTAGTCATTGTTGTAGTGGTATTAGTAGTTGTAGACCTTATTGTAGTAGTGGTCATTGTAGTGGTATCAGTAGTGGTAGACATCATAGTTGTAGTAGTTGTTGATGTGGTAGTGTGATGCGGCAGTAGTAGTAGTTGGTGTAGTACAGGTAATTATTCATTCATTCATTCATTCATTCCTTTTCGGCTTAGTGCCTTTATTAATTCGGGATCGCCACAGCGGAATGAACCGCCAACTTATCCAGCATTTGTTTTACGCAGCGGATGCCCTTCCAGCCACAACCCATCTCTGGGAAACACATCCACACATTCTCATTCACACACATACACTATGGACAATTTAGCCTTACCCAATTCACCTGTACCGCATGTCTTTGGACTGTGGGGGAAACCGGAGCACCCGGAGGAAACCCACGCAACCACGGGGAGAACATGCAAACTCCACACAGAAATGCCAACTGGCCTAGCCGGGGATCGAACCAGTGACCTTCTTGCTGTGAGGCGAACGTGCTACTCACTACGCCACTGTGGCGCCCCAGGTAATTATTATAATGATTATTTTATTATTATGGTAGCTATTGTCAGTTATTACTGTAGTCCTTTTTTTTACTGTCATTATTACTATCATTGTTATTACTCTTTACCACTGATTGACTTTTTTTTTTTAATTGCCTCTTTATCTGATATATTTATCTGTTATTTGCATAATTTATTGACTGTTATACATGTTGTCTATGTACATATGTATATATTCTTCCTTATGTATGTAATTTGACCTTCCACCTAATTACTTTTCCATGTACAAACACACACACACACACACACACACACACACACACACACATGCATTTGCCAGTATCTGACTGTATTGTGGTTGTTTTTTGTCTGTTTTTTTTTTTATCTATTATTATTTACTAATTTTTTTACTTTCCTGTTTTTGTTTTGTTTGAATGTATTCCCATTTAGTGTATTTTTTTGCATACTCTAATAAAAAAAAAAAAAAAAAAAAGAGACCTAAGAATGAATCCCTGTCTTTGCTTAATTAGTTTTCACACATGACTGAACAACCGTCCCCGAGCTTTTGTTGCAGGTTAAATCATCTGTATAAAGAAACCCGAAGACCACAAGAACTAATAATGAACGCAAGCTTTGGAGTGCCAGAACGATCCAGAATATCCCAAATGTAGGTAATTACAAGTAAATCCATCTGTAGGCCGAAAGAAACCCCTGCAGCACATGTGGACCGTCGGTCTCCGCAAGTTAATGAGAAATGATTAACATATTCAACACTGAAAAAAACACATCAACATTTCATCTGTAGAAAGTTGTCAGGAGAGGAAAATGAGCATGTTTGAAGAAGGCTTGTCTCCTGACATACTAATGAAGCCCTTTTGTGTGTATTCGGCATATGAATAATTAATAAGTATTGGATTTTGGCTTCAGAAATTGAAGAATCTCTTTAGTTAGTCGTGTTTGCTGAAGCTCATACAAAACTATAAATATACTATACAGGGCACTTAAAAAGTATAAAAGTTCATAATAGGTACTGCCTTTCCATAATGGGTAGCACAATCGCCTCACAGCAAGAAGGTCACTGGTTTGAGCCCCGTCTGGGTCAGTTGGCATTTCTGTGTGGAGTTTGCATGATCTCCCTGTGTTGGTGTGGAATTTCCTCCAGGTGCTCCGGTTTCCCCCACGGTCCAAACACATGCGCTATAGGTGAATTGGATGAGTTAAATTGTCTGTAGTGTATGTGTGTCAATTTAGTACGATTTGCTCATCACCCAATGACGGTTGGGTTTAGGGGTGAGGTTGGGTGCCACGCCTCCTTTTTTAAATCGTAGATTTTCGTACGACTGAACTCTTTTGAATTTGTACGAATTAGCCACTAAATTGGCAAAACGTAAAATGCTTACGTTTTCTCATGAGATCAGGCTGAAAGGCAACGGTAACTCAAATAAGCACTCGTTACAACCGAGGTCTGCAGAAGAGCATCTCTGAACGCACAACACGTCCAACCTTGAGACAGATGGGCTACAGCAGCAGAAGACCACACCGGGTGCCGCTCCTGTCAGCTAAGAACAGGAAACTGAGGCTACAATTCACACAGGCTCACCAACACTGGACAGTAGAAGATTGGAGAAATGTTGCCTGTTCTGAAGAGTCTCGACATTCGGATGGTCGGGTCAGAAATTTGCGTCAACAAACTGAAAGCATGGACCCATCCTGCCTTTTATCAATGGTTCAGGCTGGTGGTGGTGGTGTAATGGTGTTGGGAATATTTTCTTGGCGCACTTTGAGCCCATTGATACTAATTGAGCATTGTGTCGATGCCACAGCCTACCTGCGTATTGTTGCCATCTCTTTATGACCAGTGTACCCATCTTCTGATGGCTACTTTCAGCAGGATAACGCACCATGTCATAAAGCGCGAATCATCTCAGACTGGTTTCTTGAACATAACAATGAGTTTACTGTACTCATATGACCTCCACAGTCACCAGATCTCAATCTAATAGAGCACCTTTGGATGTGCAGCCGACAAATATGCAGCAACTGTGTGATGCTATCATGTCAATATGGACTAAAATCTCCGAGGAATATTTCCAGTATCTTGTTGAATCTATGCTATGAAGGATTAAAGCAGTTCTGAAGGCAAAAGGGGTCCAACCCGATACTAGTAAGTCGTACCTAATAAAGTGGCCGATGAGTGTAGTTCTTAATAATGTATTTTATTCAATATATTGAAACATATTTAAGTTTATTAATTGCACAGAGGCAATAATTTATATTTAACACAGTAAATTATATATTTTCAGCATTTCTTCATTAAGTAAATTTTACATTGACTTTAAATAGATATTTACACGGTATATTCATTCATTCATTCATTCATTTTCTTATCAGCTTAGTCCCTTTATTAATCTGGGGTCGCCACAGCGAAATGAATCGACAACTTCTCCAGCATGTGTTTTCCAGCATATGCCCTTCTAGCCGCAACCCATCACTTGGAAACACCCATACACATTTATTCACACACATACACTACAAAAATTCTACCCAACTACCCAATTTATCTATAGCGCATGATGTTTGGACTGCGGAGGAAACCGGAGCACCTGGAGGAAACCCACACCAACAGAATATGTAAACTCCACACAGAAATGCCAACTGACCCAGCCAAGGCTCGAACCAGTGCCCTTCTTGCTGTGAGGCGGTCATGCTACCCATTGTGACGCCCCTACACAGTATATTATTCAATACATTTTCATTATCAATTTGAATAAAATATGTGTGAATAATGGATGATAAAACGTTTTTTCTTCCTCTCATTTTAGGAATTACCCAGAACCCCCTAGCAACTGCAAATCATGCTGCATAGCAACGTAGAAACCACAGAGTAATGGCCCGGTAACATCTTTCATTATTGTGGTGAGTTATTCATTCATCCATTCATTCATTTTCCTTCGGCTTTGTACCTTATTAGGGGTTACCACAGCAGAATGAACCACCAACTATTCCAGCATATCTTTTAAGCAGCGGATGTCCATCCAGCCGCAACCCAGTACTGAGAAACACCCATCCACTATCACATTCCCATGCACACTCATACACTATGACCAATTTCATACATTCATTTTCTTTTTGGCTTAATCCCTTTATTAATCCGGGGTCGCCACAGCGGAATGAACCGCCAACTTATCCAGCATATGTTTTACGCAGCGGATGCCCTTCCAGCTGCAACCCATCACTGGAAAACATCCATACACACTCATTCACACACATATACTACAGACAATTTAGCCTACCCAATTCACCTGTACCACATGTCTTTGGACTTACCGGAGCACCCGGAGGAAACCCACGTGAATACGGGCAGAACATGCAAACTCCACACAGAAATGCCAACTGGCCCAGCCGAGGCTCGAATCAGTGACCTTCTTGCTGTGAGGCGACAGTGCTAACCATTGAGTGTCCTGTTATAATCATTTGTATTAAAGTTTCCCAATTAAAACATGCATGCTGGCAAACAGCTGCATTAAACTGCATTACTGTATGTTCCATTATAACAATCCAGTAATATTGTGCCATACTACTGCAATTTAAAATATTTATTTTCCTGTGACGCGTTACTCCAGGCTTCAGTGTCACATTAAAAGCCTCTAAAATGCTGGATTTGGTGTTGTGATGATAAACGTGCATGTAAAACAGCTGCTTTAAGTGTAACTGTCTCTGTGCTCATATTCAAGAGGTAAAAATGAGAGATGTGGACACGTTTTCTGACAAGTGCTAAATTAGAGTTAAAAACAACCATGCTAATTACAGACGTGTGAAGAGCCAGAGAAATAACCTCGATTTAGCTTCAACACCCACCGAGAGAGAGAGAGAGAGAGAGAGAGAGAGAGAGAGAATATGAATAACAGCAAGCAGCATCAGGACACGGACATGCTCATGCTCAAAATTAAAGGTGCAGTATGTAAGTTTGACACCCAATGGTTGAACTAGGTATCGCGTTCCTGGATCAAAACAAATGCAAGCGCAGGTTGCCAGATTGAGGACAGGAGAGAGTGATTTAAATCGTGCTCTAAATAAAAAGCAACAGCACCTGATAGAAGGAATATTCTCCATATTAAAAGGGAGTTTTTGTCCTGACCAACACCTTGAGTTGATATATTAGAAACGGCTTCTATTTCTCACAGCTGAACAACAGAAAACTGACAATGTTCAGCTTAGGTACACCTCATGTGCTTTATTCAGTGCTAAATGCTAACAATGTGAGTGTGAAGGCCATTTTACATGACATTTATTGCCATTTACTGAAAGCAGCAGCAGATACCTCAGACCTTGAAAATAAAATAACCTTTTGAAATTGAACTTAAGAACTAAACCATATCAGTGATTCAGCATGTACATTTAATAATGTTAAAGAGGGTTAATATGTATTAAACAGATTATAAACCTTACCATTACATGAGTACGTGCATATTCTGTGCTACTGAATGGCTGTATTTAAATTTCTGTCATGTTTCGTTTGGTACAAACAGTCAAATTGCTCATCACTGTGTATGTCGTCACAAAGCTTGTTGTTAGGACTCACAGTTACAATGTAATCTGCTCATCTAATGTTTATGTTCATAATATTTATACTGTTTGCCAATGAATAACCTCATGTGGATCTGAATCTGCTCGTTTTGGAGTTTGCTACTGTCCACCGGAGGTCGCATTTCGGTCACGGATGCATGCTTTCAGAGCCTTTGAATGAATGAAATATGCAGTTTTCCACCAAGGCAACCAGGAGTGCTAAAATATAATTGGCTAAACTGGCATTGGACAGGTTAAAGGGATCAAAACAAAGACAGCGTTCCGGCACGGAAAACACATTTTCAAAGCAGAATATCTGACTTCAGCATTGTTTTTCAGAAAAACAAGTATGTTCATTAGCATGTTTCTTAAATATCTGCAAACATATTATAGTATTTTTATGCTTTTGAAGAGTCAAAAACTCACACACAGCAGCTTTAAGCCTAATCAAATTATAAATGCATAAAAAGAAGAGTATTTTATTTACTGGAGTGAAGCAGCAGGAAAACAAAACAAGCTTAAAGGTGTGGACCAGAGTGTATTTTTAAGGCTTGGTTGTGTTTATAAGATGCAAAGCAATGTGTGCTCATTCTTCATTTGCAAAAAATCACGTCATATTTTCATATATCTTACTTTGATTATATTCAGCTACTCAGCTAACATAAAAACCACTGTCATATTTCCTAGTTCCTCTGAAAGGCCCACCATCAAGAGGCTCTGATTGGTCAGCTAACATAATGTGCGGATCAGCTCCACATCACCAGTAAACTGTCAAGTCTCCACAAACATGCGCTTTGATTCTGCTGTGTAAGTAGTGTCAGTCAGAGTAGCTGTTAGCAGTATCTATTACCAAAAAGCAGTATCTAACTCTAGCAGTATCTAACTCATTCGTTCGTTCCTTCTTTCCTTCCTTAGTTTGTTCAGTCCTTCCTTGAATCCTTCCTTAATTTATTTGGTTCTTCGATCCTTCCTTCCATTCCTTGTTTGGTCCTTCCTTTTAGTTGGCCCTTCCCTCCATTCTTCATTTGTTCTATTAAGTGATTGTTTAAGGCTGTTTGGTGATTTCAGTCATCATACAGTCGACATCCATCATTTTCAGTGACCTGCAGTCTATAAACAGTCTCTGGATCATTGCGTGTAAAGATTTTAAACCTCTGCTTGGACATTCTTAATGTTTCCCAAAGGTTTGCTGCATTTATAAAGCGCCGATGTCTTGAGGTTGTTCAGTATGATGTGATTTACTTTCTATGTGTGTTTTAATTGGACAGGAATCACAGGACTTATCTTTCTACTTTAGACAATGACCATAGACAAGACAGAAATACAGTAGTGACTGCAGGATGAAGGAAAGTAGTGGAGTAAAAGTACAGATACTGCACTAAACATGCACTCAAGGGGAAGTAAAAGTCCACATTTTTAAAACTACTCAGTAAATTACAATTTCTGAGAAAAACTACTCAATTACAGTAGTCTGAGTATTTGTAATTAGTTACTTTACACCACTAGTAGTAGTGCGCCAGAATCATTACCTGCCTTTACTTCAATAATTTATGCAACAAAAGAAAAAAAAAACCATGTTGCTGGCCTGTAAGGAAACAGGTACAGTAAGTCACCGTGAGGATCTGGATCAGACCTCCAGAGAGAGTTTTTCTCCTCATTCATCACAGTGCTCGTTCCCGTATGTGCGCTGTGCGTTTGCCCTGCAGTTACAGAAGACAAACACACACGCCGTTACATTAATCATACTGTATGCAGACGACCCGCCGCACGCAAAGGAACATCCAATTATGAGGGAGTGAGAGAATGAAAGGGTGGGCGTTTACAGAGGAAGACAAATACCCTCCATAACACCTGCAAAACTGGCACAGGAGAAGAGTGAACCGCAGGCTATTTCTGTCCACAGCTTCTCAGGAGATACAAGTGTGCCTGTATGAGAGAGAGAGAGAGAGAGAGAGAGATACAGTTATTTATGAAATAGTTTAGACCTGCATTGAACAAAATATCCGTAAATTAATTTGTTTTTCGTATTTTGTGATTTTATTTTTTTATTTTTCTGTTTGTTTATGCTTTTCAATTGCATTATGGGAGCTTTATCTGTCTTCCAACAACTTTTAACCTTGAAAAGTTAAAAAAATGACTTTTATGAACATTTTTAATAGTTTAAATGAGCAATATCACACGAGTAGCAGTGCGATATGGCTGTATATCAGCACTGGTGGAAGGTGTGCGTTGTGTCCCATCGGCAGTGATGGAAAGAATACTGAAAAATCATACTCAAGTAAAAGTACCATTGCTTGCCCAAAAATGTAGTGCAAGTAGAGTAAAAGTATCTGTAGTAAATATTACTCAAAGTATGAGTAAAAAGTAGACATTTAAGAAGTACTCAAGAGTAGTGAGTAGTGAGTATTACACTGTGAAAAGTTGATGCGTTTACAGAATGTTACGTTTACACATCCCTGCACAAACAACATGTGGTGTATTTTGGTGTAAGGGATCTTCCTATTTTCGTTCCTTCCTTCCAACCTTCCTTCAATTATTTGTTTGTTCTCTCCTTCCTTCATTCGTTTGTTCCCTCCTTCCTTCGTTCACTCGTTCGTTCCTTCATACAGTATTTTTGTTCCTTCCTACATTAGGTCCTTTTGTTCATTCATTAGTTTGTTTATTCCTTCCTTCCTTTCTTAGTTTGTTTAGTCCTTTCTTGAATTCTTCCTTCATTCATTTAGTCCTTCCTTATTTCCTCCCTTCATTTGTTCGCTCATTCTTTCTTTCATATTTGCCCCCAACAACTGTTACAATTATTGAAGGGAAATTAGCTTCAACTGATAGAATACATGATAAACATTAGAAAATTGAACATAAAATAAAAGGTTGAGCCTTTAAAATCAATTTCCTGATTACATCAGTGTTATCGTACACGCCAAAGGGTTAAAAGTGTGTTAATTTTTTTACTTTATTCAGCGATTCCTCTGCGTACCACTAGAAAGAAGCCTGCGTACCACTTGTGCTACACGTACCACAGTTTGAGAACCACTGCTCTATAGCGTAATGTCTAAAGTGATGATAAAACACTATATTTTGCTCACACTTTAAGATTATAAGGCTGAACGTGACATAAAACCATCTATCTCCCTATTACATTGTATTACAGTCGACAGTAATTCTGTTATAATCGGGATATCACAATAATTAACCCTGAAAAAAGCAGCACGATAACTACCAGATTGCTGTTGTTTACGATAAGGATAAAGGCTAAACACATGCGGGCATTTCTGCTTTCTTTTTGCCAACACATGTGCGAGTCCCATCTCACACTAAATACACTAGTTATATAGTATAAATGCAGCAGAACAACATACAAAAGAGAAAGATCGACTTAGAAAGTAATTTACCTGTTTAATAATGATTTAATCAGCTGTAGTTTAAAATTATGCTGGTTTTCTCTTAGGGTTTATTATGCGGTCTCTGTCGCCATCTTGTGGATAAACATCGTCAAGCGTCTTTGCTCAAAGACAGGCTAATGGCCGCCGACGTCTCTCAGAAATTATAAATAATTTAAAATAGGCACTATCCTTATAAATAAACTGCAACGTTGCAATCTAAACAACTACATACAGCCTCAAAAGTACACTATGTTGCCCAAAAGCAGCAATATTTGTCAAATTGTAGAGTGTCCTCTTCTTGTTGCTGTTCTATGGTTGCTGTACTGTATGTGGGCGGAGTAATACACAAAGGTGAAAGGTGAAGAGGCTGGTCAAGTGCTGTTATTGGATATCAGCCAATCAGATTCAAGGTTCCATGACGACAGTATACTACGTTTACTATTTGAAGATGAGGGAGCTCTTGCATTTCATCATATCTTTAACTTGTTTCGAAGATGAATGAAGGTCTCAGGGGTTTGGAACAACATGATGGTGAGTAATTAATGACACAATTTACATTTTTAGGTGAACTAATGCTTTTAATGAAGGTGTTTTTAAAGTATTGAGTTCCCACGCTATGTTTTAATAGTTCAGGGAGCTCCTACATGTCAAAAGATTAAGAAAAATGTGATATTTTCTTAACAGCAACAACAAAAAATTCTTTCAAGTATGCTGTTTTTTTAACATGCCCACACGTTACGTTTTATGATGAATTTCCCCTTGTCAGCATGTGGCCGAGCTGCATTACAGCTGTTGATGGCTTGTAAATAGCTTTTTGAAGAACATATTCTTCACACCAGGAAATGTTTTTCATGTAAGATTAAGGCTGGTTGGTGCTTGATGGCTGAAGGGAGCATTTATAACGCTAAGCATAAACTTGAAGATGCAATTTAGTTTTAACACTGAGATGAGTGCCTCGCAGTGACTCTGAAAAAACTACAGAAACCAAACCCGACTGACTGAGCGCTCAGATTTTTATCTGAAATCACCCCTTTATGTACATATATGCTCATTCACTATTCCCTACAGTTGTGCACTAATATAGTCTAGCTAAAGGAGTGAATGAAACAAGTGAGTGACGTGGAGCACTAAGGAAGGGATGTTATTTTGTTTGTATTTTGCTAGCTGATAAATTCCTCATATTGGATTAGATTTTACACTTCCTGGTCAGACCCTGTGATAGTTACAAAAATAACATTTTGAATTAACAAAATTACACTCATCTTTGCAGAATTGTTGTGATTCAGCCACAATGGAGTGTTTTCGAGGATGATTCGCCTTATTAAGAACATGCCACAGCATCTCAATCGCATTCAGGTCAGGACTTTGTCTAGGCCACTACAGTTCATTTGGACAACAGTGGTTTGTTCTGTAGCTAAAAAGGGATTAAAAAAAAGAAAGCTGGCTAAAAATATTTTTTGGTTCATATTTTTGGTAAATATTTTTAATTAAGTCAGTTGAAAATTCAGCTAAAAATAGGTCTACTAAAAATGTTTTTGGTTTCCTTTCCAGACTTTGAGCAGTCATACCTAAAAAACATGAAAAGCACATTTGTTTTGCTATACCGGGTCAGGGGCGCCGCTAGCAATTTTGGGCCCCATGAAAAAATATGAGGATGGGCCCCCTACTACCAACCTAGCTATCCAAACTCTGTTTGCAATGTAGTTTTACTGACGTATGCAGTTTATTATTGATTTTGTCCACTACTTATCAGTATTTAGTAAAAGAACGGCCATGACTGTAGCTAGCAGATGATTTATTGTTCAAATGTAAATGTAGTACAAAAAAAGGAACAGTAATTAAATATTCACCGAAAATTATACATTTCTAAACACACAAAACACCAGTGTGTGACTATTTAAATAACTGTACTGCAACAGTGTCTCATACAATGTGCAAAACACTTTGATTGAGGATTTTGCAAGCAAGAAGGCCAGGCGTTTGGCACTTGGAACTTAAGTTACTGTCAGGTTAATCAACAGACCGTTTCAAGTGTATTTATATAGTGTTTATTTGGTTTGCAGGGTGCTGGATTTTGCACTCTGTTAATATAAGTTTGTTTATTATTATTTATTTTTTTTAATTATTTGCTGGCAAGAAGGCCAGGGTTTTGCCATTTAATGGTCAGTTTAAACAAAAGAACATTTCTTATTTATAGGTCTCATTGTAGTATAATTTTGTGTCTTATTGATTTAGTGTATAGTGTGTTATTTGGGATGCAGTTAATGAAATAAATGACCAAAATACCAAATAACACCTGCATCAGTGTAAACGCATTCACCATCGGGAGGCGCTATAACCACTCTCACAGGAGAATACTGCTCTCACAATCCAAAATAAATAAAGTTCTCCAACATGTGTGCCTGATAGCTCCGCCCCTTCTGTTACGTGCTCAAAGCTGCGGTCGCTGAGTGTGTGAATTGTCCATCATTACACACTTCTGTTTACCGGCTGAATGAGTGCATCATCAAGGTAAATGAAGTGCATTATTGTTAGAGTTTTCAGTGTGAATGCACTACTTACACTACTTATACTAAAAAAATGGCATAGAATAGTGCATAAGTATGCGATTTGGGACGCAGCTGATGTTAACCTCGAGGACATCGCTGCTTTGACAGTTTACCTGACGATCGCACTCAACTCTCTTCCCGCTACTGACGGACTGAACCATACAGTGAAAGGAGGGGGGTGCAATTTGACAGTGACAGTTGTGACAGACACGAGGGGCAGATATAAGCCGTATTTTTATTTTTTATTTCTAATAAATTGTTTTACTTGTAATTTAGAGATACATTCATAATTTATATTACATTATAGTACTGTTATTAATTATAAAGCAGATCTCTGTGGGCCCCTAGAGTGCATGGGCCCTTAGAATCGTCCTAACTTTCCCCCCCTTAGCGGCGCCCCTGTACCGGGTGCTCCGGTTTCCCAGTCCAAAGACATGTGAAATAGGTGTATTAGGTACGCTAAAGTGTCTGTAGTGTATGAGTGTGAGTGAGTGTGTATGGATTTTTTTCCAGAAATGGGTTGCAGCTGGAAGGGCATCCAATGCGTAAAACATATGCTGAATAAGTTGGCGGTTTATTCCTCTGTGGCGACCCCAGATTAATAATAAAGGAACTAAGCCGAAAAGAAAATGAATGAATGAATGAATTTTGGCACATTCATCTTTGCAGAATTGTTGTAATTCAGTCACTTTGGAGTGTTTTTCAATGATGAACTGCCTTATTAAGGTCATACCACAGCATCTCAATTGGATTCAGGTCAGGACTTTGACTAGGCCACTCCAGTTAGGTTTGTTTGGACAAGAGTGGTTTGTTCTGTCGCCAATTGAAGATAAAAATTTAATTAAAGCTGTCTAAAATAAAATATTGTTTCATATTTTTGGTAAATATTTTTTACTTAAGTTGGCTAAAAGTATTTTTTGGTTCCCTATCTAGACTTTGAACAGTCAGGAACCTTGCTTTACCATATACTAAAAATCACGAAAAGCACATTTTTAGTAGTATCTTTGCTATACTGTATTCATTTGTGCTTTTGCTTGAAGAGTTTGTTCTATATTTTTTTACTTCACTGTTTATTTATTTACTGCAAATATCTTATACCAAATCATACCGAAAAATGTGAGTCTAAAACTGTAATACGAACCAACCCATGAGCAATTTATTGCATGCCTATATGTAAATAACACTTTGAATTTTGGCACATTCGTCTTTGCAGAATCATTGTAATTCTGCCACATTAGAGTGTTTTCGCGGATAAACCACCTTATTAAAGTCATACCACAGGATCTCGATTCAGGTCAGGACTTTGACTAGGCCATACCAGTCAGGTTAATTTGGACAACAGTAGTTTAAAAATCAGGTATAAAAAAATTGTTAAGTTGGCTAAAAATACTTTTTTTTTATACGAACCAAACCATGAGCAATTTATTGCATTCCTATATGTAAATAACAGAATTTTGGACCACTCATCTTTGCAGAATTGTTGTAATTCAGCCACATTGTAGTGTTTTCAGGATGAATGCATTATTAAGGTTATGCCACTGCATCTCAATTGGATTCAGTTCAGTACTTTGACTAGGCCACTCCAGTAAAGTTAATTTGGACAATTGTGGTTTGCTCTGTAGCCAATCAGGGATCAAATAAAATAAAAGCTGGCTGAATGTGCTTTTTGTTTTATAGTTTTGGTAAATATTTTTAACTTAAGTTTGCTACAAATATTTTTTGGTTCCCTTTCTAGACTTTGAACAGTCAGAAACCTTGCTTTACCATATACTGAAAATCAATAGTTATCAGTAGTTATAAATTAGTAGTATCTTTGCTATACTGTATTTGTGCTTTTGCTTGAAGATTGATTTTGTTCTATAGTTTTATTTATTTATTTATTTTTGTTGAAAATATATTATACCTAACCATACCGAAAAATGTGAGCCTAAAACTGTGATACGAACCAAACCATGAGCAATTTATTGCATGCCTATATTTAAATAACACTGAATTTTGCCACATTCATCTTTGCAGAATTGTTGTAATTCCGCCACAGAGTGTTTTTCGAAGATTAACCACCTTATTAAAGTCATACCACAAGATCTCGATTACATTCAGTTCAGGACTTTGACTAGGCCACTCCAGTTAGGTTAATTTGGACAATAGTAGTTTATCAATCAGGTATAAAAAAAAATGTTGGTTCCCTTTGTTTTTTACTGAAAATGTCATATACCAAACCATAACGAAAAATGTGAGCCTAAAACCGTGATACAAACCAAACTATTTATTGCATCCCTATCTGTGAATAAGACTGAATTTTGGCCCACTCATCTTTGCAGAATTGTTGTAATTCAACCACATTGGTGTGTATATAGGATGAGCTACATTATTAAGGTTATCTCAATTGGATTCAGTTCAGTACTTTGACTAGGCCACTTCAGTAAAGTTAATTCGGACAACTGTGTCCAAAAAAGACTGATCCTGTTCTATATTTTTTACTTCACTGTCCTTTTTTTTTTTGTTTGTTTTTTACAGAAATATGCCTCATATGTCTCATACTGAAAAATGTTACCCTAAAACTGTGATACAAATCAAACCGTGAGCAATCTATCGCATCCCTTTATATAAACAACACTTAAAAAAAATTGGGATGTAAGCATAAGCAGTGCAGAAGTCAGTGTGAAGAAAACACAGACCAAAATAGCAGCATTTAAAATGCGCATCTCACACAGAGAGCAGTTTAGTGTAGTTGCTGATGAGAGCCGTCGCCTCGGGGAAACTGTTTTATTGCCCGGCTGTTTTTGTTCGATGGCCCTGAGTCGCTTTATGGAGGATAGAGATAGATCTTGACTGCCGGGATGACCTCCAAAAAAAAGCCATCCAGAAGCCTATGTCAGTCAGTAACTGGATTTTTATTAGCAGGATGAAGAAAACAACACAGAATGAGAATGTAGTTAGCGCCGTCTGGGGTATTTTGAGTTATAAATTGCACAAGGCCTGTAAACAACGTGTGTGACTCAGTCGAGAGACATGAGACATCCTTCAAATCCCAGTGATTCATTGCTCAGCATCCGAAAACTGAAGTTACAGAAATTAAACAGAGAAAATTAGATTTTGAAATCAAAACAATGACTTATTTGCAATTCTTATTTAGTACAGTTCATGTGCTGATAGGCTTACATGCACTCATTTTAAGCACGTGTTATACATTTAATCATATTTAGGATGCTGAAAGTGTTATTTATATACCGTTTAAATCAATTATTAGTCGATTATTAGCCTTCAGATATGACAGTTGTAGTTCGATTGCAGTTTCATTTTAAACCTCTTGTAAGGAGTTATGTATGCTCTATGTAGGTTTGACCACACTCTATCCCAGAAAATCGAGGTCCTGTAAATCTGTATGATGCATGAATGTGCTCCACGCATCTCCTTTATATACACTATGAACCGCAGCTACACTAATTATTCTCTTTGTTCTCTATTTCCATCTGGGGATACTCATCCTGAGGCCCCCAGAGACTATGCAGCACCACGGATGCGATCCGAGACCTGTGACGAGACGATTCCAAGGTTCCATAATCCTGGACCTCGCTGTATCCTGAGCAGCTGCTTGGCGGAGTAGCAAGCAAGAGACGGATTCCTGTGACCCTCCAAGGACAGACGAGCCTCGAGTTCTCCAACCTCCGGTGCCTAGACTGCAGCTAGAGCTGCGCACAGATGGATTACTCTTCAGTGTTTGGACTCTAAGTAGTGAATATTAAACAACACTGAACTGAACTGAACTCAAACATTAATAACTAAACTGACAATTTCAATTTACTATAACCTTCTATGTGAAGCTGCTTTGACACAATCCACATTGTAAAAGCGCTATACAAATAAAGGTGAATTGAATTGAATTGAAAATCGATAAGATACGATTCCAGATAATTTTAACAGAAAGAGGCATGGCAGTGTGATCATTAAGTTTGCTATATATTATAGAAACAGATGGTCTACCATAGGGTGGTGGATTCCAATCCCACATAGGATGAGAGGAAACAGGAGATACCCAAGGAACACCATAGGCTTTGAGAGCAGAACGTAACTGAAGGAAGACAAAATATGATGATGCTGGTAAACAAAACTTAGTCCTTACTACTTGAAATGAGCAGAGACCCTGGTTATCATACAAGTCACCGCATGTGTTTATGCCCAGTGTAGACCAAGAAGGCTGGACAAACGGCCGATTTCCACATAGGAATTTAAAGTTGTGCCATAAGGGTGTATTTTTTAAAAATTTGAAAGGTCCTCCCATAAGACGTTCCACTCTTTGTGGTTTAACCTTGTCAGCTTCTATTACTTTCCATGAAACCTTCGATTGAGGATCAACCCTGATATTCAGAGTAAGTCGGAACGACAAGTAATAAAATTCTAAATTTGGTACAGCCAATCCTCCTGAGTGTATAGAACGCTGCAATGTGGCTAGCTTTATTCTGGGACGTTTACCATTCCGGATGAACTTAGAAAGTATGGAATCGATCTCCTTAAAGTAACCTGGTGGAGGAGAAAGAGGCAGCATAGAGAAAAGAAAGTACAGTGCATGTGCTGATAGGCTTACATGCACTCATTTTATGCACGTGTTACACATTTAATCATATTTAGGATGATGAAAGTGTTATTTATATACAGTTGAAGTCGATTATTAGCCTTTTGTGAAGTTTTACTTAATTCTGAAATACATCTCAAGTGATGTTTAACATATTTTTAAATATATTTGAGGGAAACTACAGCAATAACTACACACATAAGTAAAACCGGTTCTTTTTGTAATGTTAAGTACAGAATCCAATTGTCAATATATTTTGTGGAAATATGCTAATTTAATGCTAATTACTTTGTTAAAACTCATATGTTTATATATAAAAACATAAAAGTTGTATATAAGTCTCCAAGATACATCATCTAGATGCACTGGGACATATCAGTGATGTATCCTGGGGTCACTGGGTGTTTCAACATCAGACACCCTCGCACAGGTGATCCAGCTGAGGTTGATCAGTCCCCAGCTTGTGTCCCAGTAGCCATTACCTACGGATCAGCCCACTTTTCTGCAGCTTCACAAACAGACTTAATGTCCCTCTTCTTAGCTACTACTGCCAGGACTAGTTGATTGAAGACTTTACAGAGTGAACGCCCTGCAAACCCTCTACATCCCACTCTATTGGCTCACAGTGTGTCTTCCAGTCCCCTTCCCGGCACTTCTCTACTAGCTCCTGGTACTTTGAGTGTTTCCTTTCCTTTGCCTCCAATTGCCTCAGAAATGATAATTATGTATGATCGGAGGGATGTTGTATCTATGTGCTGTGATAACTTATATTATAAACTTATATTGTCTGAAAGAAGACCTGAAGCAGACTAAAACTGTGTAAAGTTTTGCTTTATCCGTAGTTTAGTCCATAGTTTATTTGTGATTTTGTGATTTTTTTCTTTTTACTTTATAGATCATCAATAATTTTATTGCAAGTTAAAGGTTAATTTTTATATATTTAATATACAGACCTGAGTTAACCCTCTTATATATACAGTTACCACATGTTCAGATGTTTAAAATTATGACATTTGTCAGGATTTGTCTTAAAACACTGTTGTTGGCTCACTGTAAAACCCAAAAGTTAAGGTAACTCAAACCATTTGAGGAAACCGATTGCTACAAACCATTTAAGTTCAAAAACTAATCCTTATGAGTACTGTGAACTTAATGCATTTGAGTAAACGAAGCAATTTGAGCACAGTAAAACCCAATAAATGAAGAGAACTCAAACTGAGTACTGAAGACACCTAATAAGTTAAGGCAACTCAAACCGTTTGAGGAAACCAATTGCTACAATCCATTTAAGTTCAAAGACTAATCCTAATGAGTACTGTGAACGTACTCCATTTAAGTAAACAAAGCAAGTTGAACACCTTAAAACCCAATAAGTGTGGAGAACTCAAGCTAACTGAGTACTGAAGAAACCTTATAAGTTAAGGCAACTCAAACCATTAGAGGAAACCGATTGCTACAAAGCATTTAAGTTCAAAAACTAATAATGAGTACTGTGAACTTAATTTATTTGAGTTAACAAAGCAATATGAGCACAATAAAACCCAATAAATGAAGATAACTCAAACTGAGTACTGAAGACACCTAATAAGTTGAGGCAACTCAAACCGTTTGAGGAAACCGATTGCTACAAACCATTTAAGTTCAAAAACTAATAATGAGTACGGTGAACTTAATTTATTTGAGTTAACAAAGCAATATGAGCACAGTAAAACCC
>CAIGQQ010032929.1:4935697-4959941 GCA_903798035.1 Danio albolineatus
ACTTAATTTATTTGAGTTAACAAAGCAATATGAGCACAGTAAAACCCAATAAATGAAGATAACTCAAAGCAACTGAGTACTGTAAAACATAATAAGTTAAGATAACTCAAACCGTTAGAGAAAAGCAATTGCTACAATCCAATTAAGTTCAAAAACTAATCCTAATAATGAGTACTGCAAACTTAATTTAGTTGAGTAAATAAAGCAAGTTGAGCACAGTAAAACCCAATAAGTGAGGAAAACTCAAACCAACTGAGTACTGAAGAAACCCAATAAGTTAAGGTAACTCAAACCATTTGAAGAAACTGATTGCTACAAACCATTTAAGTTCAAAAACTAATCCTAATGAGTGCTGTGAACTTAATCCATTTGAGTAAACGAAGCAATTTGAGCCCAGTAAAACCCAATAAGTAAGGAGAACTCAAACCAACTGAGTACTGTAAAACCCAATAAGTTAAGGCAACTCAAACCATTTGAGGAAACGATTGCTACAAACAATTAGTTAATAACTAATCTACATGAGTACTGTGAACTTAATTTATTTGAGTAAACAAAGCAAGTTGATCACAGTAAAGCCCAATAAACAGGTCTGGATTAAGAATTCAGAGGCCCCTGGACACAATTGTCTTGTAGGGCCCCCTACCTGGCCGCACCCCTTTAGTTGAATTAAAAAATAAGATTATATGTTTTTTAAATCAAATTAATCTATAATGTATTGCCTGCATTTTTAAAAAAATAAATGATATACAGTACACATATTTCTAGTCTAAAAAGATTAACTTATTATTAAAGCATTTTTAAGCGTACTTTGAAAAAAAAACGAATAAAACTAGTGAATTTTTTTTTTATATACTTGTTCAAGTTCACTGAAGAAGTACTACAAATTTATATTTAAGGGTATTTTTAATGTATAACTTCTAAAATCTTATAATGCATATGATTTGGATATAACACCTCTCCAATCCAGTTCTATGAATCTTCTATAATACACACACTTATTAATGATTCCTACTTGTCTTCCTCAAAATGAAGAGTAGGCAAAATCTGATATGTAGTGGGGGAAAAAAGAAGAACATGTTCATCAGACGCCTGACTCGAACCGGGTTCATGATCGATTGCGTCAAAACCTATTGCCATGCGCTTTTCATGCTACGCCACTCACATTGCTGTTAGTTGCTGTCATGTTGTCTCTGTCAATCAAACAGTGATGGGCAGGAATCTCTATAGACCATTTTGAAAGATGTAAACAAAAACAATGGTCCCAGTGTATTTCCTGTTTTACATTTTTAATTTCTATAGCTTCTGAAAATCCATAAAGAGCCACACATTCATAAAAAAATGATTAAATTGCCCCTTGTTACAGTTGTTAAATAGTTTGATAACAAGCAGGAAATGTTCGTGGACCAATGACATGACCACTTTGAAATGGTCTATTCCAACGAGACGCGCTATTTGCACTTAACCAGAATAGACACTCCAAAAATGCCATTTTTGCCCTCCTCACAGTGCGCACGGCCCCCTGGGCCAGTTCCCATAATGCCCATTGGTTAATCCGGTCCTGCCAATAAGTGAGGAGGACTCAAACCAACTGAGTACTGAAGAAACCTAGTAATTTAAGGCAACTCAAACCTTTTAAGGAAACCGATTGCTACAAACCATCTGAGTTGAAAAACGAATCTATATGAGTACTGTGAACTTACTCCATTTAAGTTGAAGTAATGAAGTACTCAACACTGAGTTCAAAATTATTTTGAGTAGAACTACCTTTCAGTAGATTTTGAGTTAACTACACTCAATTCATTTGATAAAGTTGACTGCTGGATTTTACAGTGCTGTAAAGATAAAAAATAATACTAACTTGGTGTAGTGATATGGAAATGCAATGTGGTCAAAATATGCCTGGAACTACTTTTGCTGTTTGTTGCATGTAGAATCTTACATAAAAAATTTAAAAATCTACATAAAAAGATGAAATATTAAAATGATTCAGGTTAATTAAGCTAGTCATTTGAAAACGAATGTGCAAGTACTAATTAGGAATTTACATTTTTGGAAAGATTATGTGTGTACTAAAGGCTACTATTGATCTGAAAATGGAGCAGTGTTGCCCTCTTGTGAAAAAATTCAATATTACAGTGTATGGATATAAAGAATTTCAGAATCAGTACAGTGAACAATAGTGTGGAATAATAATGATGGAAACACTTTTACAATGAGGCTCATTAGTGAATGCATTTACTAACATGAACTAATCATGAGCAACACTTGTGCAGCATTTATTAATCATAATTGAACATTTACTAATGAAATATTAACATCCAAGTCCATGCTTGTTAACATGAGTTAATGCACCGTGAGTTAACATGAACTAACAATGAACAACTGTATTTTCATTAAATAACGTTAACTAACATGAACAGACACTAGTAAATGTATTGTTCATTGTTTGTTCATGTTAGTAAATGCCTTAAATAACATTAACTAATGAACCTTATTGTAAAGTGTGACCATAACAACAACAACAACAATAATAATAATAATAGTAATTGGGCGTCACAGTGGTGCAGTGGGTAGCACGATCGCCTCATAGCAAGAAGGACACTGGTTCGAGCCTCGGCTGGTCAGTTGGCGTTTCTGTGTGGAGTTTTCATGTTTCCTCCAGGTGCTCTGGTTTCAATCAACAAGTCCAAAGACGTGCGCTATAGGTGAATTGGGTAAGCTAAATTGTCCCTAGTGTATGTGTGTGAATGAGTGTTTGTGGATGTTTCCCAGAGATGGGCTGCAGCTGGAAGTTGCATCCGCTGCGTAAAACACATGCTGGATAAGTTGCCGGTTCATTCCGCTGTGGGGACCCCAGATTAATAAAGGGACTAAGCCGAAAAGAAAATTAATGAATAATAATAATAATAACGGCCTCACGGTGGCGCAAAGGGTAGAACAATTGCCTCACAGCAAGAAGCTCGCTGGTTCGAGCCTCGTCTGGGTCAGTTGGCATTTCTGTGTGGAGTTTGCATGTTCTCCCCGTGTTGGTGTAGGTTACCTCTGGGTGCTCCGGTTTCCCCCACAAGTCCAAAGACGTGTGCTATAGGTGAATTGGGTAAGCTAATTTGTCCCTAGTGTATGTGTGTGAATGAGTGTGTGTGGATGTTTCCCAGTGATGGGTTGCAGCTGGTGGGGCATCCGCTGCGTAAAACACATGCTGGATAAGTTGGCGGTTCATTCCGCTGTGGCGATCCCAGATTAATAAAGGGACTAAGCCGACAAGAAAATGAACGAATGAAATAATAATAACTGTTAGTTTTTTGTACTCAAAGCTTACACAACTTTGTGTGTACAGCTTATTTTTGCTTAATAAGTAGAATTATACCAATTATTATACCATAATAACTCTTATACTATAATAACTATTAAACTATAATAACTATTATACTAATTCTACTAAAAAGAACCTTTAGATTAAGAAATAAAGTCAAAACAAACTTAATTGTTTCTTACCACAGTTTTGCATTCTGAAAGATTCCTTCAGCGCCCGTATATGTAGTATTGTGTCAGCAATTCATATAATTATATGTAATTCCTCTAATAACTTTAGTAAAAGATTAATAATGTATCCCAAATAAATGTTTTACCATCCTAAAGTTTATTTCAACACGTATTTTGAACAGGCCTCCAAAGGTATGACAAAGAATAGCAATGATGCATCTTTGGAAATGCAGTTCCGTGATTGCTTATGAAAGTAGTCAGATTTTCGCGCCCAAGAGATTCAATATAAAATACATTTTAAACATCTTTATGAACCTATAAATGCTTCCTGTTCTCTGCTGAGTTTTACGCAGGCGTTTGGTAAACTGTGTGTGTCTTTTATTTAACACAGGAAGAACGCTAGTCCGCCCCTTTCTGAGTTCACACACCTTCAACTACATCTCCCAGAGTTCCTCGCCCTGTACTCACCCTACTGTCTGCGAAAATGCTTTCTGGGAGATGTAGTCTGATGCAACCGTACCAGGTTGTTGCCTGACGTCTGAACGAGCATTATACATGAGGATATCTGCAGAGGGAAGTCCATCATAGACATGAAAATAGAAGCCAGGTAATCTCGCATTTCTTACAGTTTATGCTAAGACACGCGTGCACGTGGAAATACGAGTATGTTGGAAGATAAACCGCGAAGGTGAAGCGGTTGCGCAAAGGACAAGAAACGCCAGCGTTTTACAGCTGCGTTGGTGGTTTTCATGTGACGACCCGCTTTTGTGTCTTATTATAGATACTAGACACTCATTTACTTGCATTATTAATGTCTGACATGTTAGATATCACGTGAATGGTATGTGAAGGCAGATATGTGTAGCAATAACACAGCTTACGCATATTATCACACTGAAATAAACCGGCCTCTATTATGCCGCAATATTACGGACGTCTCATGTTCTGCGGTGATTTGACATCAACTTTCACACGATATTAAACGACAAACACATGAAAACATGCTGCAGGGTCGAAGTTATTATGCAACACTGGCTCTGTTGGGTCACCGTCCAATCAGAGGCCAGATTAATGTGGCTACGAAATAACAAAAGACAACGTGGCGTCACATATGCAACACACATTTGTTTACAGTATTGTAGCATGTGAGCAAATGTCGCAGGTTTAGCTACATTACTGAATTTAGCTGCCAAAATCACGTGGTCTACCATTTGATAACACTCCCATTAGTTTCTCTACGCTGAAATGAAAGTACGACAGCAGTTCTGTGTGTTTGTGTTGTTTCTCGTAACCCTCATACATCCCTTATGCTAGTTATGACATGCTAGTTCAATTTTGAAGGGGTCCTATTATGCAAAAATCACTTTTATACGTGGTTTAAGCACAGTTGTGTGGCAGCAGTGTGTGAATATAGCCAGTTTCTAATAGTAAAAGTGAATTAATTTGACTTTTTATCATCACACAAGATGAAACAGTCTGTGGAAACACTTTGATTGACATACTAACTTTGTAGGTGTCATCATACTGGAAAAGCCCTGCTTATTAGTGACCATCTCTCGCTCATTAGCATAGACAGCCCTGAGTGAGAAGCAGCTGACTGTAATTAGATTTTGACCTGCTGAGGATCATGTCATTGTCTAATGCTGTTTTCACACCAGACACGACATGCGTGGATAAATTGCGCCATTCGCGCGTAAATAGACGTGTGAACAGTTTGAATTTACTCGCTTCATTCGCACGTCAAATTCACTTCACAACAGACACGGATTCTCGTGATGGGCAGGGCTTCTTCCTCCCTGGTGACTCTACCTTTGCTGCTAAATGGTTAACATGGATTTTATAGAGAGAATATCTGTGTTTATGTGCTTTTTGAAGGCTGAAAAACAGCGTTGATTTGTTTGGAGCTGTATCTGAGTCCACTAGATCCTTTCAGATGTGCACCCAGCTCTGTGAGCTCATAAACTCTTTCAGAAACTTAACCTGGATGATGAAGGCTTTCAGCGGTGCTTCTGACTGAGCCAAGCCCAGTTTGATGAATTGTTATCAGTGTCGGCAGGAGGATTTTTCCCCGGGACACCAACAACAGGCACTACGTCATATTCACGCCCCCCACAATAGCAAGCTCCTGATTGGTTAACACGGCACAAATGTCCACTAAAGTTCAGATTTTCGAACTCGAACGATTCTCGCGCCAATCGCGTAAAATGTTCAACTCGTGTCGCTCTATTCGTGCCAGTCGCGCCACAGGATGTCTATTCGCGTCTTTGTATTGACTTAATATGTAAATCACTCGTGCTTGATGCTTCCTCCGCTTTTGGTGTGAACGCAGCATAAGAGGATAATATGTGTGGAGATTTAGGATGCACAAATGAACACTAGTTTAGTGTAGTCACAATACTGGAAAGCGGTACCAATCGATACTGAGATGTTAAAAACATCCATTTCCCGTTAACATTTGAGCACATTCTTAAACACAGCTGATTTGTCCAACAGAAATGACTGTGATTGACTGTGAAGGTCATCAATTCGTCGAACTCACCGCTGTTTATTAAGTGTAACCACAGATGCGGGGGCACTGGAGCGTTTCAAAGTCAAGTTGATCGGCTGGCTTGTCTATAAGCTGACATACGAGGGATCCGCTAATGAATCAACTGATCTTCACGGCTTTGAAACGCTCCTGCACTTGCGTTTGTTTTGATCCAGGAACGCAATACCTAGTTCAACCACTGGGTGTCAAACTTATATACTGCATCTTTAAAGGAGTGGTCCACAGTGTATTTTTAAGGCTTGGTTGTGTTTATAAGATGCAAAGCAATGTGTGCCCATGCTTCACTTGTGGAAAGTCACGTTATTTTTTAATATATCTTTGATTACATACAGCTACTCAGCTAACATGAAAACCACTGTCATATTTCCTTGTTCCTCTGAAAGGCCTGCCCTCAAGAGGCTCTGATTGGTCAGCTAAAATAATGTGCTGCGATTCGCGGATTGGCTCCACATCACCAGGAAAAGTGTCACACCTCAAATAGCATGTGCTTTTGCGCTGTGTAAAGACTGTCAATCAGAGTAGCGGCTAGCCGTATCCGTTTATCAGTTTAAGCCTGAATCAGACAGAAAAATGAAGAGCACACAGCTGAACCTCACGGCTGCTCTCTAAAATAACATCTGACAAGTGTCTTTCACATATATTCGGAATAAGCATGTGTAAGTAATATGAAACGTTCTCAAATCTATTGTGAGTTCATTATCTGAGATGTAGAAAGCAGGGAAAGTGGCTGCATAGAGAGACACTGCAGCGCTGCTGAAGACTTTGGCTGTTTACAGCGGTTTGATGGATAAATATGAATTTGTAGCTAAATTGTTAGCGGTGCCAAACAGGATTTCCCATTGTTTACATCCTTGTTTACGTCCTCACTTGTTTACGTCCCCCCTTTGTAATCTCACTAACCTAGATGTATTTTTCTGTAGTCCTCAAGTTCGTTCGCTGAAGGCTTTGCTAAGCTAACTCTGTAAAAGCCAACGTCCCCGTTTGCATTAAACTTCTTACATTCAGAGATGTTGTTTATGTTCACACAGCTACATTACACATCAACTAAAGTTTAAAATATGATATCGTAGTGGACCACACCTTTAACACTTATATGTTTATTATTTTTGGGTGTTTTTCTTTTCTACCAGTCTGTAAGAAGACATTAAATAAGCAAAATAGATACAAATCTGAAAATGAATATTTTTATTTATGTGTACTTTTGTTTTTCTCCTTCAGGTGTGTTTGAGGCTTTGGAAACATGTCCAAGAAAAGGGCCAGGTGAGCAGAGACAATATAAATAATTTTTTTTATTAACAGTTTTTACCATGGTAATGTGTGTGAAGAGAGCAGTTTGTGCGTGAAGCATTGTTCTGAGCTGCTTCTGAAAGTGAATTATTTGAATCAGTAACATCGTGAATTGTCAAATTATTCTTTTGGAGTTTATATTCATCAAAAAATACTAAAAAAAAAAACAGTTTTTTTCGCAGGGCATTCTATTTAATGATTTATTCATAGCTAATCATGTACAAAATAAGTTTTGACTTTTGTATGACTGGTGGAAAAGCATACTCTGTAATTGTGTACATGGGTCTCCATTTGCCTCTTTTGGGTTTAATAAACTCACCCCTCAGGTTTCTCCAAACCTTTTAACAAAAACTTTCCTCCTTTCCTACGGCTGTTGCAATTTCTAGCCAAGAATTATTGATCATCTGGTTATCCCTATGATCACAGATCATGAATATATCTGTACAGTCGTACCTGTTTCAGACAAAATCTCTTCCAAGTGTTTCATGTTCAACTAAAATCAGACACGGCGCCGCGGGCACTGTTCGCTCGGGTGTCAAAAAATTTTGTGCGCTCCGCCAGCCGAAACCATGTCGCTCACACCCAAATCGAACATCCGCAAACTCCGCAATGACGTCATATTTGCCGCGCGCACTCAAACGAACTTGCGGATGCGTCGAGTATAAACCAGGCTTAACGACTCTTCTGTCTTTTGAATCTATCAGGTAACGAGTCATAGCGTCAGTACACTGCTTCAGTCTTTTGCTTTCACACTTGTACTCAGTAATGTTAGCGTAAACCTCAAATACTGTTGGTTGTGCACCTTTTTTACCAACCAAGTTTGTCGATGCCATTATAACGACACAGATCACTCTGCATATTCATGCCAGAGTCCTGCGGAAAAAGTGATTGACAGGTGGTCATTTATGTGTAACTTATCTTTATTTATTCATGATTTGGTTATGGGTAAAACAAAGACCATGCGGGTCAGGTAGTTGAAATGGTAGACTACAAATAATTAATTTGTTATGAATTAGTTAATTATTCACAAATAATGAATTCACCGATGCCGTCGCAAATCGCCCGAGTTCCAACTCGGAATAGTATTGTCTTTTGCAGTGTTGAATGAATCTGCTATTTTCAACAAAAACGAATCAAGTGAATAATTCAATGAATCATTCATTAAGACAGAGACTTGCAACCCTCCAACCACTAGTAAAACCCACTAGTGGTTTTAATTACATATTTATCCATGGCAGGACTAAACCAGCCAAGAACTAGGACAAAAAAAACTTAAAGAATGTCAACCTGCACATCTCTAGTCGCACTCACTATAGCTGATAAGAATATATTAATGTTTGGCCGCATTATTTACAGAAATGTTTTTAGCTTTAGAAGTGTTAAGTGACAGACATTTTCAGCAGCAGTGAATGATTAAACTGAGCTCTGACTGAACTTTTCCACTCGACTGAACTGAAATCAGCTGCTAGTTTTATTTTAAGGTCAGTTGTGTGGATCCTTTGTGGATAAAGAGTGAGTGAAAAAGATAATTTTCTACATATTTGTCACTGATTTTCTGTAGAGAGTCAGTGTTTTGAGTGTAAAACACAAAAGGGCATATTTAAATTTTTTTTTTGAAAACTGTGACCATTGTCTTTTATTTTATGTGTGTGCATTATATATACACTTACCGGCCACTTTATTAGGTACACCTTACTAGTACCGGGTTGGACCCACTTTTGCTTTCAGAACTGCTTTAATTCTTCATGGCAGAGATTAGGCACGGGCCGGTATAAAATTCTGACGGTATGATAACCTCGGATAAAAACACCACGGTTTCACGGTATGACAGTATCGTGTTTACTGCTCTAAAATATATTCTTTTTAAATGTCTGGCTAAAAAACAAAAAAAATTCCCCTTTGAACACAATATATATTTGATTTTGAAAAACATTTAAAATATTTTGGGGCAGTAAACATGTCAGGCTAAATAATTCAAGTGAATCATTGACTCTGCGGTCTTCATTTGTTTCAAAAACACAAATTTCTTTACAATTTACACCTAAAAAAAAAAGTGAATAAAAAAATCTTACTCATACCTTAGGAATTGTATAGCAGAAAAATTTGGCGATATAAAAACCTTGGCTATTCCATACTGCGGCATACCTTGAAAACGGTTATCGTCCCATGCCTAGCAGAGATTCAACAAGATACTGGAAATATTCCTCAGAGATTTTGGTCCATATTAACATGATAGCGTCACGCAGTTGCTGTAGATTTGTCGGCTGCACATCCATGATGCGAATCTCCCGTTCCACCACATCCCAAATGTGGATTGAGATCTGGTGATTGTGGAGGCCTTTTGAGTACAGTGAACTCATTGTCATGTTCAAGAAACCAGTCTGACATGATTCGAACTTTATGACATGGTGTGTTATCCTGCTGGAAGTAGCCATCAGAAGATGGGGACACTGTGGTCATAAAGGGATGGACATGGTCAGCAACAATACTCAGGTAGGCTGTGATGTTGACACGATGCTTAATTGGTACTAATGGGCCCAAAGTGTGCCAAGAAAATATCCCCCACACCATTACACCACCACCACCAGCCTAAACCGTTGATACAAGGCAGGATGGATCCATGCTTTCATGTTGTTGATGTCAAATTCTGACCCAACCATCCTGATGTCGCAGCAGAAATGGAGACTCATCAGACCAGGCAACGTTTCTCCAATCTTCTACTGTCCAGTGTTGGTGAGCCTGTGTAAATTGTAGCCTCAGTTTCCTGTGCTTAGCTGACATGAGCGGCACTCTGTGTGGTCTTCTGCTGCTGTAGCCCACCTGCCTCAAGGTTGGACGTGTTGTGCGTTCAGAGATGCTATTCTTCAGACCTCGGTTGTAACGAGTGGTTATTTGAGTTACTGTTGCCTTTCTATCGGCTGGAACCAGTCGGGCCATTCTCCTCTGACATCAACAAGGCATTTGCCCCTACAGAACTGCCACTCACTGGATATTTTCTCTCTTTCGGATCATTCTCTGTAAACCCTAGAGATGGTTGTGCATGAAAATTCCAGAGGAATACCAGCCCCTCTGGCATCAACAACCATGTTAAAGTAATTTAAATCACCCCATTCCTATGCTCAGTTTGAACTGCAGCAGATCATCTTGATCATGTCTACATGCCTAAATGTATTGAGTTGCTGCCAGTGATTGGCTGATTATAAATTTGCGTTAACGAGCAGTTAGACAGGTGTACCTAATAAAGTGGTCAATATATGTTATTCCATGCAAATGTCAACCTTGCCATAAAAAAAATTGTCACCAAAATAGCGAAACCCTTTTAATTATTTTTGTGTATTCTTGTATTTTATAGTACTGTAGAAATACTCAAAATGTCTTGGTCAGTGTTTTCAAACATTAATGTTTCATTTACCAAAGTCACACAAGTGGCAATTTTACATCCGTCACATCCATAACAGAAAAGTGTCACATCCATAACGACACTTTTTCCCATAAAGGCAAAAAAGTAAAAGTTTGTTCTATAGAGAGCCGACTCGTATCCTTTAGATTATCATTATTTCTTTTGGGTTGTGCAGTTTAATTCACAGAATTTCTACAAAGTATGTTATATACTGCAAACTCCCTGACTTTTTTGTCACATCCATAACGCACGTTTATTTTCCTTATTTAAAGTATAAAAATTGTTTACAGATATTTTCTTATGCCATAACTCTGTGTATATTTGTTTTAACATTCATTCATTCATTCATTTCTTTTCGGCTTAGTCCCTTTTATTAATCTGGGGTTGCCACAGCGGAATGAACCGCCAACTTATCCAGCATTTGTTTTACGCAGCGGATGCCCTTCCAGCCACAACCCATCTCTGGGAAACACATCCATACATTCTCATTCACACACATACACTATGGACAATTTAGCTTACCCAATTCACCTGTACCGCATGTCTTTGGACTGTGGGAGAAACCGGAGCACCTGGAGGAAACCCACGCAACCACGGGGAGAACATGCAAACTCCACACAGAAATGCCAATTGGCCCAGCCGGGGATCGAACCAGCGACCTTCTTGCTGTGAGGCGAACGTGCTACTCACTACGCCACCGTGGCGCCTTGTTTTAACATCAAATCAAATTTTTGTTTACTAATATTACCACCTCTATAGAGCACAGACCCTGTTGCATAATCCATCTGCATTTGATATCATCTAACTGGAGAATGCCATTTAAAATCCGTCCAATAACACTCATCAGAGTTTCTTTCTTCTGTTAAACACAAAAGAAGATATTTGGAAAACTGCGACCATTGACTTTCATTTTCTCTATAAATGTCAATGGTCGCAGTTTTCCCAAATGTTTCCGAAATGACTCTTATTTTATATGCGTGGGTATTTATTTTTGGTCACACTGTATCTTGATGGTCCGTTGATTTCGTTGAATTTGAGTTACATTGCAACTAATTCTCATTTGGTCACAGTTGTCTAATGTTAATGAATTAAATATCTAGGTCTTTGGCTCGATGCTCATCTGTCCTTTAAATCCCTTATTGATTTTATAATTAAAAAGTCATAGTGGTGTTAAGGTTCTCTTTATCGTTCTATTAATTGTTTTTCATTTAAAGTAAGAAAAAATGGATCTCTCAATTAATTTTTCCTACAACTGATTATGCTGATATTATTTATCACAACACCGCTGATATTAATTTAAAACCTTTAAATTGGCTTCAAATCTTTGTGTAGATTTGTTTTAAGATGTCCCTATAGAACCCATCACTGCACATTATATGAAACTCTTGGTTTGCTTCGACCTAAGTTCCGCAGACAGTACCATTGGTATTTGTTTCTTTTTAAAGGTGTTTATTTTAGTTTCCCCTCTTATTTAAAGCAGTTTTTTGTTCCATTTACCTCATCATATTCGCTTCGTCATATGCATCAGAATTATTTTTTTGTTCCTAGAATAGTAATAGAAAGCGGCTGTAGGTCCTTTCAATACAAAGCTCCTTCCGATTGGAACAATCTCCCTTCCTTTTTCAGATCAATTACATCATTTCGTCTTTTCAGGGCCATTTTTTTTTTCTTTTTTGGAAACCTTGCGAATGTTATTAATATTGGCTTCAATTTAAATGTTTATTATTTATTTTTACATGAAATTGTTTGTACTTTGCTTATATGTTTTTGTTTATTTAGACTGTGGGAAGTGTTTCAGGTGAAGTGTGCTGCTTGTTTGTTTGTTTTGTTAGTTGTATGTTTGTTATGACATGTTGTACCCTGTTTGATTTATGAACTGTTTAGTGACCCCCTCGAAAATGAGATGATTCATCTCAAGGGGCCATCCCATTCAATAAATTCAAATATACAAATATTAGATTATAAGTAGACTGTTAGGTTGGGGTTAGGGGTAGTGTTAATGTAAGTTGGCACGTACTTGCAAAGTATCTTATAGTCAGTTAAATGTCTGTTGAATGTCAGTATCAACAGATATTAAGCAGAAATCAAATGGACCATCAAAATAAAATGTTACCTTATTTTTTCTATGAATGTCAGTGGTTACAGGATTTAGATTTTCTTCAAAATATCTTCTTCTGTCTTTACCAGAAAGAAACCAGACATTTAAATCTACTTTTTGTTTACCAATTTCACCATCACTTTAAAGCACAGTATCTGTTGTGTAATCCATATGCATTTGATATCGTCTAAGTGGAGAATGTAAAATTGATCCGATAATAATAATCCTCCACATTAGAGCGCTAGAGCAATCCTCCGACAGCCTTAATGCATCTGCTGTTTCTATTATATTTCTTTTCTGCAGGAAGCGCAGCAGCGGCGAACTGAGCGACAGTCTCACTCCAGATCCCAACAACCTGCTGGGCCGCCGGATCCAACACAGCTGGAGGGAGAAAGGGGCGCTGACCAAGTGGAAGGGCACCGTTCTGGACCGGCTCAGCGTCAACTCCTCGCTCTTCATGGTCAAATATGACGGCTTCGACTGCGTTTACGGCATCGAGCTCTTTAAGGACGAGAGGGTCTCAAACCTGCAGGTTCTCAATGAGAAAGTGGGTGAGTAGGTGGATCTGCTTTTCTGCAAACAGGAAACGGGTGACAGGAAATAGCATGTGTGAAAGGATGAGCAGACATTTGCTGTGTTTATAGTGCATGAACGCTGTGTTACTGAAGTGCTTTTGGATTTTTTATTTTAATGGGTCTGAGTGTGTTTGGAGTGAGAATTGAATATTTTTGTTAAGTGACTATACTTTCATTTGATCAGATGTCCTGCACAAGTTTTTTCAGTCCCACTTCTGCAAAAAAGATACATATTTTTGTCTAATCCTAATGTGTGTGTGCTCAAAATAAGAGCATGTGTGAAAAGATGAGCAGACATTTGCTTTATTTATAGACCTTTTTCTTAGAAACGCAAAATTACCGATTATGCTTTAACTTCCGGTCGGCAGCTGATGTGTATAAATAGTCACATTTGGACAGCTTTGAAATGATCGTTTTAAAGAGCCCCTATTATACATTAAAAAGGGTCATATTTTGGTTTTGGGGGTCTCCAGCGGCAGGCTAATATGCATGCAAGGTCAAAAAACACTTTCATTGTCTTATAATATGCGTTTATTTTTACCTCATTATCCCAGTGACTCCTCTATGAATCGTTCAGTGATTCATTTGTTCCAAAACCCCTCCTTAGCACGATGCTAAACTGCGCTGATTGGACCGATGACCCAGTCTGTTGAGATTGGTCGACATCATTCAGCGCGAGAGAATGCCCACCACGGCTTATCAATATTAAAGTAGTCATAGTGTGTACGTGAGCATATCTGCCAACCCTCGTTTTTCCCAAAAAACGAAACTAATCTTGAAACTAACCCCCCGGTCTCCCAGCACATCACTCTATTCTTAACCAGAAGTAAAAACAACGACACACATTCAGTATTAATGCACACAGCGGCAAAAGCTGAACCATTATAAAACCGGACCGCCGCACGTGTGTAGGAGAGCTGATGTAGCCATAGCATCGACAAACAGCAGAGGAACACGAGTTCACAAACGCATTTTAATCTGTAAACAAAGCGGCACGCGTCGCGTTTACAACGTGCTTTTAGATGCGATATGAGAATACAAGTTAGCCAGATACACTACAAGCAGTTACAAGTTACAAAACACAATTAATTACATCATTTACAAGGTAGAGAAAACAATGAGGCAACCGTTTTAATCACACGCACTCACACTTGTTGGATAGCAGGCCAGATTCACTGTCAGGCCACCGGGATACATTTTTTCTGATCCTCCCTTTAACAAACGGTCGACAATCCTCCGTTGTAAGCATGTAGATTCCAGAAGCACTCCTCAGAGGGAACACAGCACAAGGCTGGGCTATAATGCTGAGGGATTTCTGCAGAAATAAACCTCAACCACTGTCTCTTCACAGTCTCATCTCTGGTTCATCTGCACACATCCAGTAATATCCAGCCGAGCACAGTGCTCTTCTCTGTGTTGCCAGATGTAGCTGACTGATTCCAGTCCAAACCCTCTCCAAAAGTTTTTTACCTGCACAATCAAATTCAAAACCGCCCAATCTGGCAACCTTTGCTTGCCGCTGTTGTTTGTGGGCGGGGTTGGGGGTTTCGAATCATCCTAGGTCTGTGCGCACACACAAATGGGCGGGGCTTATGTTTCGTGTTCACGTCATGCCGAAACGGCTAAAGACTTGTAAGTCGACTCTTTTATAGATGAATCAATAATTTTAAACACGGTGCACTTTTAGATTTAAGCCTCAGCTGGACATTTCACTTCACTTAGAGCTGTGCTACACACTGCATGCAAGCTCATTTTCAAAAACCCATAATAGGGGCTCTTTTATCTATTTTAATCGCTTTTAACGTCTTTGAACCAATACTGCTGTTGATCAGTGCCACCTGCTGGACTGATCATTTAAATAAATGTGATCTAATACGGTGGAAAACAACTACTGTGGGGCATTTTTCCTTCGTTGTCAGACGCCGTTTTAATGAAGCCTCGTCAACGCTAAAGTCAACCGTTTCTCTTTCTAAGCGCAGTTACAGCCTCTCACATGGCAGAAAGGAAAAGCTTGGCCAATCACATTGTTCATATGTGTTTTGGGCAGGTGCGACTTGAGGAGAGATATTAAGGCAATATCAGGAGTTAATATTGACGGCACGATTTTTTTAAGTGAATTATATAATTGGTGGGGGCATTTAAATAATTGGTCCCCCTCCGCTTCCCCCTGCTTTTTAAAAGGACACTCCTCATACAGCCGCCTGTGGTGGGGGTTTTTTTGGTGCTGGCTGTTGTATTTTCTTGTGCTGTGGCAACAATTCTGCGACCGCTTTTACAAATGACCTGGTTTTATTTGGTGTCTGTGACTTTGAAACAAAAATATTGTGATTGACAGCTTCATTAAGGAGACTGTGAGAGCTTCAGGAGGAGATTGAAGTACCAATGTTTGATTTCTGTGTGTTTTTGCCATGATAAAATGAGTTGTTCAGCTGTAAACTATAGAGGGGAGGAACTATGACGTCAGGTTGTAGGCCAATCAACTGCTAGCATAAAACTGGTTCCCTCGATAAAATCCCCATAGGATTTTCCCATAGGCTTTTCAAAGTTTGCAAATAATAAGCTCTGTGTTCAAACACTGTTCATTAAACTTACACGTTTTGTCCAGCCGGATAATCCTCACGAAAATACAACTTTTAGCACTTTTGGGTCGAAAATGTAAACGCAAGAACTGAAAAGCTAACATTAGGCTATAAATGGACTACAGCTTTCGGGGCGCTCGCCTGTGACGTCAGCACCACCCTGCTATAGACAACTCTTCAAGTTCAAGTATAATCCACGCTATAAATTATAAACAAATAAATACACAAAAACACATAGACAACAGACATAGACAACGTGCCTTTTGGACAGTTTTTACGTGGGAAATACATGTTGTTTTGCTTTATGGTTGTTGTAAAAGGTTTAAAACTATATGTATAAATGTGCCTATATAGTATTATGATAAGACATTTAAATAAAGGTATCGCTCGCGTGCATACAGCCCGCTAACCTTATTAATACATGACAGAAGTGAGGCGTGAGGGACAGGTCTATCAAATACCTGCAAGCTCCATCATGGACACAGGACAACATTTAATATTCTTTTTTTGTCATGAAGTACCCCATAAAGCAGCCCATAGTCACATTTGCTATACATTTGGAGGAGAAGTGTATGACAGAGTTAAAAAGTGTTCAGATGAAGAAAAAACGACGAAAAATCCTTTGGTCACTTTAAAATAACAGCTCACATGTGTGTATTTTTTGCACATTTTTCACACGTTTGCATCACTTGAGAGCAGGACAGAGACAGGCTGCAGTGGTTAGCAGTAAGTTATCTTCATAATATCGTTTAATTAAAATACATGAATCTGTTCTGGCAGTGTTTACAAGTGAAGGCATTATCTACACACAAAATGAATTCCCAATTAGAAAAATACTAGTACAAACTATAAAATACTATTCATGTAAAAACTTAAATTAGTCAAATCCTAATGTCCAACGCAAGCGGGCTGCGCTCCAGACCATTGCAGCTTGATGACGTATAAGGTCTCAGACGCCGCGTGTAGTCCCGCTTAGCTACTTGATAGCAACCGTCTTTAATAGAAGCATAACCGTATTAAAAAATCAAGAGTGGTGATGTTACTGATGTGTTTTATGTCGTAGAATAAAACGTGAAAGAATATCGAGTTTGTGTTTGCCACGAACCTTATTTAATAGGGCTGTCCAAAAATGAATCGTGTTAAATCACATCCAAAATAAAAGTTTGTTTTGACATAATATGTGTGTGTGTTATATATATTTATTATGTATATGTGATAAACACATTCATAGAAGCCAAAACTATATATTAAAAAGTTACATCAAACATCATATTCAAATGTAAAATTTGTATCATACACATATATTTTTTAGATATCTAAATATAAACCAACATTTTATCAAGTATATGCATGTGTGTATTTATATATTCATAATAAAATATACACAGTACACACACAAATATTATGTTAAACTTTTATTTTGGATGTGATTAATCACGATTAATTTTTGGACAGCCCTATTATTTAAGCAATTTATCTGAAATCCCTATTCAAAAAACCCATTGACTTTGAGACGAGGGAACCGGAACTGCTAAAATGCTAACTCGCTTCCGGGTTTTTGCATACAAATTGATTCATAGTTCCTCCACTCTATACTTTCTGGTCTACAGGATCTGATGGATCACTGTTCATTCGGTTAAATTTGGGCTTTTATTTGCTGATACGTGCTGAATCATGTCAGGGAAAACATGTGATCGTTATCTAGAAGTAATTCTTCTTATGGGACTAAAATAATAATCAGGAAGACAAAACTAATGTTAGCTAGGGGTGTAACGGATCTCGGTTGATCTGTTATTCGTACGGATCACAACCCACAGTTCCGAACGCACATGACCACATACAGTTTATATATCTGACTGTTTGTATTAAAGCACAAAATTGTGTTACAAATAGTATATAAATATATTTGTACATTTTAATACAAGAATTATTGTGACGTAAAGAAAATATAAAACTGTGTATGGAAAGCATCGTCAATGCACTGAGATATCGAATTGAACCAAATCGATGGCATGATAATCGTAACCGAACCGAACCGTGAGACCAGTGTAGGGTTACACCACTAATATATTGTGCGGCCCTACATTTAACTGTAGCGAAGTTATTTTTCCACACGTTTCTTCTCTCTCTGCACTCGGGCTTGCACGACTACTGGTTTCTGCTAATCGATTTCTTTTTAAAACAATACTCGAGTTACTCGACTACCTGTGATTCGGGCTACTAGTTAAAAAGACACAAAGAAACCCTTCTCTATACACGTTTTATTAATTCATAGCCGAATGCATCGATTTCATAGGCCTAACATAAATTGTCAAAACTTTATATTACTTTAAGTAACAGAGTAATATAAAAATAAAAAGCTGCACGCAACATTGTCATTTAACACCTGCGTCATAAGCTTCCTGAATATGTGAAGCGAACTCGTGTTCATTCTGCAGTACTTTAATAAGTTATTACAGTAATTTTATTATTTAAAGTTTTCAGCAGTAATAAAAACTAAGTGAACTTACACCAGTTCAGAAAAATAGTTCTCGTCAACAATACAGCTGACCCGCAACGAAATAAATAATAAATAAATAATATATTAATAACACTAACGGAAAAAAAAGAAAAAAGCTGTATGGTTATCCTTACATTTTAATTATACATTTAATGTAGGCTATAGAAAGTAAAAGTAGCCGCACCCGACACCTAAAATGCGTCTTGCAACTCATATTCATATAGCAGTATTCATAAAACTAATTAAAAGATTAATAAAATTATTCTGCGTTAGGCTAAATCTCATTCAGTCATTTAATTTCTGCTACGTTTCAACAATTATTAAAATAACAAAATAAACGAATATAGGATACAATAAACGAAATAGGCTTATACAACAAGTAGTCTGGTTAAAAAAAATAACTTTAATATTTAAGTTTCGAGCAGTAATAACAGGAATGAAAATTAATTTGGTTCAGAAAAGAAACAGTTCAACAAGCGTCAATAGCCTATACAGCCAAACGGAAAATAAATAATAAATAAACTATTTATAAATAAATTATTTAACTAATTAAAAAAAAAAATTAAATAATAAATCAAATATTCGTAGACACAATAAATGAACGACTGCATGATATTTTAACATGCAGACATAACGTAGCCTACGGGAACATGTATTTTTATATTTTCAATTCAATTCACCTTTATTTGTATAGCGCTTTTACAATGTGGATTGTGTCAAAGCAGCTTCACATAGAAGGTTATAGTAAATTGAAAATGTCAGTTTAGTTATTAGCTAGTATATTATTAGCTAGTATATAGCTGAGTTCAGTTTAGTTCAGTGTTGTTTAATATTCACTACTTAGAGTTCAAACACTGAAGAGTAATCCATCGGTGCGCAGCTCTAGCTGCAGTCTAGTCGCCGGAGGCTGGAGAACTCGAGGCTCGTCTGTCCTTGGAGGGTCACAGGAATCCGTCTCTTGCTTGCTACTTCGCCAAGCAGCTGCTCAGGATACAGCGAGGTCCAGGGTTAAGGAGCCTTGGGATCGTCTCGTCACGGGTCTTGGATCGCATCCGTGGCGCTGCAAAGTCTTTGGGGGCCTGGGGATGAGTATCCCCAGTTGGAATAAAGTAATATTTAAAAGTCATAGGAAAAAACAGCAACGCAACTATGAATTAAAAGCGCGTCTTGCAATTTAATCATTTTATATTTACCATGTTTTTCGACAGAAATATAATTTATAAATATAAATAAATAAATATAATTTGTACAAGCGCCTCCACGTGAGAGGGATGCAGTCGTGCTCTTTGCCTCGTTACAGTGTTGCCGGCCAAAGAAAAATTCTTTCACTTCGTGAGCTAGTGGCAGGGATAGCAAGAAATGACTTCGCTTGCTTGGATAGTAGAGGAAACCGATGTTCATTACACTTCGAGAGGATTCCCTGTGGTGTTAGTGTTTATGTTGATAATGTAAATAATCTTGAATTTAATCCTCAGTTGTAGTTGGAAGCTTTAACCTTGGATCGTGGTGTTGGTTGAATACGATTGTCGTTTTGATGTCATTTATAAATGCACGCTCGAATAGTCGATTGTTTTTGAGATCGCTCGACTAGTCTATACAAGCCCTACTCTGCATCATCTCTGTTCACGGCCTCAAAGTGGATGATTTTTTTACCACAGATGGCAGCTTGTTGAGTATACGAGTTTTTCCTCATACTGTGGTGCTGCTGCTTTTTGTTTTGCCACAATGTGCACATCTGTTCCCCAGTAATCATAATAAAATTAAAGCGGACGGAAGGGGAAATGAACTGACTAGCAAAGCACAAACTAAACGAAATTGAATTGGGAAATATTATGCTGTTATGATGTTGAAATGCTGAAGGCTGATCATCACATGCATAGATTTGCTCTGTCACAATTGCGAGGAAATAAAAATGTTGCACAGCGTGGAAAGCAAACGTGGGCTGCGTCTAGAAAAATCTGCACATGCAATATTGGAAGTGGACTTGTGCAGCTTGATTGTTGTTGTTGTTTTTTCCTGTAACCAAGAAAGAATAAATAATACTGATGTAATATGATAATATAGTAAAATTTTTACAGATCATTTGAATTTATTTATTCTGTACTTTCTCTCTTCAAAAAGCAAAATAAAAATAGGGTACATTTATAGCATTTAGTAGGGATGCAATGAATTCAGTTGATCTACACTCACCGGCCACGTTGTTACGTACACCTTACTAGTACCGGGTTTGACCCCCTTTTGCATTCAGAACTGCGTTAATCAACAAGGTACTGGAAATATTCCCCAGAGATTTTGGTCCATATTGATATGATAGCCTCACGCAGTTGCTGCAGATTTGTTCGCTGCACATGCACTGTGCTCAATTGGTACTAATGGGTCCAAAGTGTGCCAAGGACATATCCTTACACCACCACCAGCCTGAATTGTTGATGCAAGGCAGGATGGATCCATGCTTTATGTTGTTGATGTCAAATTCTGACCCGACCATCCGAATGTCGCAGCAGAAAACGAGACTCATCAGACCAAGCAAAATTTCTCCAATCTTCTATTGTCCAGTGTTGGTGAGCCTGTGTGAATTGTAGCCTCAGTTTCCTGTTCTTAGCTGACAGGAGTGGCACCCGGTGTGGTCTTCTGCTGCTGTAGCCCATCCACCTCAAAACTTCACATACACACTCTAGGGACATCAGAGACTTATTTTACATCTCTTAAAAAGTGACATAATAGGTCCCCTTTAAAGTTAATAATTGAAAATAAACAAAAAATTATAATATAGTGATTTGTTGTTTTTGTTTACATGATGACAGTGTGTAAATAAATTATAAGGTTGTAATCATGTTGCACTTTAGCAAATGAGTATTGAATTATAAATGAGTATTTTAATTATAAAATCGTATTTATTGAGCTAGTTGTTTCTTCAATTTATTTATTTTTGTTAAAATCACATGTTCTATAAGTTATTTTTGTTAAAGTTACTTTTGTTAAAACTAAAAGTGTGTTCTTGTAATAAATAAAAAGCAAATTTCCTCTTTTTGCTGATCATAGCAATCGGTCACCTTTAATGGGCCTTTCCACTGACTGGTGCAGTACGGTATGGTACGGGTCAGTACGGGTCACCTTTATCAGGCTTACATTTCCACTGCTTACAGCAGGGGTGCTCAACCCTGTTCCTGGAGAGCCACCCTCCTGCAGATTTCAGTTGCAATCCTGATCAAACACACCCGAACCAATTAATTAGGACCTGAACAGCACTTGATAATTACAGGCAGGTGTGTTTGATATGGGTTGCAACTGAAATCTGCAGGAGGGTGGCTCTCCAGGAACAGGGTTGAGCACCCCTGGCCTACAGGGTAGCAAGGTAATTTGTAATTTATAAGAATTATTGTGTTGCTAAATAAAATATCAAACTGTGTATGGTCAGCATCGTCAATGCACCGTGATCCACTGAGATATTGAATTGAACCGCATCGATGTCATGATAATCGTAACGGAACCGAACAATGAGACCAGTGTAGGTTCACACCCCTAGTGTTTATGTATAGCACTTTTACATAAGAACTACCATTGTGTTAATCATCTATATAAGAGGTACCCAAGCATTTTCTTATGAAGGGCCAAAAACCAAACTTGATAGAGCATTGTAGGCCCATATAAATATAGCAAACTGTATTTTAAAGTTGCCAAAGGTAATTTCCTAATGTATTTCATAATATTTAAAAATAAATAGCCAAATTTGTTGAATCACATTACCTTATGCATTATCTACGTCTTATCATGAATGTATTACAGTAAAAACAAACAATTCATGGTATAACATGGAGATATGCTGTATACACGAGTCAAGTTGCCAATGTCGTATGCATTGTCCTCTGTCAAGTGACATTATTTACATTAAAAAACTGATCTGATTCATTTACAACATTTAATTAAAACATTTAATTACAGTTAGCTTCAACTGTAAACATTTGATTACAGTTAGCATTAACAACAAAACAAACAATGTAAAATTTAATCAGAAATGACAATATATGTTAAATGTATGTAAATATAACCTTTGATTTGGACAGTGGGCCAAATCAAAGGTTACCATGGGCCAACTTCGGCCCGCGGGCCCTAGTTTGGGCATATCTGATCTATATAAATAAACTTGCCCTGCCTTGATCTGAAAAATGGTCCAATCCGTAACCCAAAAACCATAATATGATCCAAACCAAAGAGATTTGTAATGCATTAAACCGTTTGCATGTAGTAATGTTGCTTTCTTTCCTCTTTCCTCCAAGTAAACAATAAGATCAAGGTTCCTCATGACGCAGAGGAGCTGGTAGGCAAAGCGGTGGAGCATCTGTTTGAGAAGGAGGACGGAGAGAAGAACGAGTGGCGAGGGATGGTCCTGTCCCGAGCGCCCATCATGACCAACTGGTACTACATCACATACGAGAAAGACCCCGTCCTGTACATGTACCAGCTCTGGGACGACTACAAAGACGGAGACCTGCGGATCTTACCTGAAGCTGGTGAATAAGCTGATGCTCTTAATTAAACGTTACAGATCTTAGCTTCGAATGACAGTACCGTCTTGATTATTGGATTTTTTTGCAATTTACATTGATGTCCATTATTATTATTTATTTTATTTCATGTTTTTTAATATTTAAAAGATTTTATGGTTGTTGTTGTTTTCTGTGTGACTCAGACTGGCTTCATATCTGAGAGGTTTGTATTTATTAGTTTGGTGGTTGGTTTGGATCTAAAATCTCAGCTACCTTTTATTATTATTATTATTATTATTATTATTAATATTATTACTAAGTAATTAATTGAATTTTAAGTTTGTTTGTTTTTTTTAAATCAATTTTAAGACCAAAGCTGTGACCAGATATAGATTACATTTTAAATGTCAATATAAATACAGTACTATTTTTTAAAAGGGTCAATTAACATGTCAAGAATTTGATTTGAAATGCATGTACAATATCTTTAATAAATATGGATGGATAGATAGTTTATCTTGCTTTAAAAAATGATAGTAAAAATTCTGAAAATGCAGCTTTGACTCAAATAAATATATTAAATGACGAAATATGTAAAAAACGGAAAATGTTTCATTGTAATATTCCATAACATTACTAGTGCCGCTGCATTTCTAATCAAATAAATGCAGTCTAGATAGTGTAAGAGATCACTTTGGAATTTATTATAATATTAAAAATTTGTTTAATTAATTACATTACTAAAATAATTTAATAAATGCAGCCTAGAGAGTGTAAGAGATCACTTTGGAATTAATTACAACAATAAAATAGCATTTAATTCCATATATTAGTAAAATAATTTAACAAATGCAGCCTAGAGAGTGTAAGAGATCACTTTGGAATTAATTACAATATTTAAACAATATTTAATTAATTATATTAGGAAAATAATTAAAATAAATGCAGCCTAGAGAGTGTAAGAGATCACTTTGCATTTTATTACAATATTAAAATTGTGTTTAATTTATTATATTAGTAAAATAATTGAATAAATGCAGACTAGAGAGTGTAAGAGATCACTTTGGATTTAATTACAATAATAAAATACCATTTAATTAATTATATTAGTGAAATAATCAAATAAATGCAGCCTAGGAAGTGTAAGAGATCACTTTGAAATTAATTACAGTATCAAAATTACGTTTAATTAAATATATTAGTAAAAGAATTGAATAAATGCAGCCTAGAGAGTGTAGGGGATCACTTTGGAATTAATTACAATATTTAAACAATATTTAATTAATT
>CAIGQQ010032929.1:4962074-4972076 GCA_903798035.1 Danio albolineatus
TCCGTTTCCGAAATTTGTGTACGAACATCTCATAAGAGGTTTTGAATTGTTTTGAAATGTAGCGGTGATGCGCATGTGCATATATAGTTTATTTATACACGTACATCATGTACATTAAAACAACAGAAACAGTCAATCTCATCGTATTTTCGCGATTTACCTATAGACAAACGTTCAGTCTTATACGAGGTTTTGAAAACATCGACAACTGAAATGGCGAGACTGTCTAACACACCTGTTAATTGAATTGATGCTCTTCATGACAGCTTCTAGAAGTGCTGTTGAAACTTAAGAGATGCCGTTTTACGACGCACTTTCAGTTAGCATATCCGTTCCCCTATAAATCAGATCTGATCAGAAATGTTTCCGCCTTCAGAAGGTGGATTTTGTCTTTAAAAGTGAAAAATCAATCAGTAAATGGACTTCATCCTGTTCTGAACAGATGGAGCGTTGAAGAAGCACTATTAGCGGGAGTTTAGAAGGATTTGTATAGTAAATGAGCGGAGGCATTGAGCGTTTGATGCTTTTTTTACTAATTTTTTTTTTTGTCGTCTAGTCCGAATATCTTATAATTCTTAAATCAAGAAGCATTTTCTAGACATCGCCAAAATCATTATCTTCTTTTAAGAAAAAAAGTCAAAATTAAGTGATTTTTATTTCTTTAATATGTGCTAAATAATCTGCTAACGGGTTAAGCAAAATAATGTTGGAAAGGAAACGTAATATTATTTTTGCATACCCCGTTTGCAGATTATTTAGCTTGTTTTAAGGAAAAACTCGTTTAATTTTGCCATATTATTTCTTAAAACGAGACTAGAAAATGCTAAGAATTTTGTACTAGAAACAAAACGAAATAATTTCTTGCAGTGTGTCCTGTGCTTTTTTTTTTCCCCCCGCATTTGTTTTGTTGGCTTGCACTTGTTTCTAAATGCCAAACGGCGTACTACAGCAGCGATACTGAATGTCAAACACTGCATAAAATGAAGCAAGTTTCCTTTTAATTGTAGGCGACCAATGCACAAGATGTTTTAATAATCAACAAGCTGTTGAATTCGATAGATTTAATAAAACTTGAATCCAGCAGGCTGGATAATACCCATTAGACTAAAACCGTCATCTTCAGTAGCCTTACTGTGGATTAAAGGCACGTCTTAAGTGATGAATAGTGATTTTTATTGTATTTATCCCCCTTTGCGTTGACTCTGCATGAGATTTATCACCACAGCCCCCTTCAAAGTGATAAAGAAGCAACTTTAAATGCATTTGTGGCTCTTTTTGATTGTTTTATTTTCATTGTTGCATTGTTGTTAATGACATGCATAAGCTTTATAATTGACCGCAAGTTCATGTTGCTGATTATTCCCTTTCTGCATTTTTTTTTGCTTGCAGCATTTGCACTTTATTCTCACGCTCCTGGAAAGTCAAACATTAAAACCCCCTCCCCCCCGGTCTGAAATGTAGACCAAGTCATAAATAAAGCTGATTTGTTTAAAACGGATTATATTGTATTAACTACGTCCCACAGATTCACAATAGACCACTACACATGCGTGGCAATTCGAGTTTTGTTGTTGTTTCATCACAACCCGTTGAACCACTACTCCGAAGGCACCTGTACGTAAATGAATTTGGCTATGTAAATGTCATGCAAACTGACGAGGATTTCGTATGCAAATGTTGGGTGTTCGGTTCTGCTCTCTGATTGGCTGTTTGCATGATTTTGAGTTTCTTTAGTGCGTTATAGCGCTTGACAGATTCATCAGTTGTTCATTGTGACGTTGTAGATCCCAAACACAGCTCATTTAACTTACTGTTTTGCTTTTGTTTTTTTATTACAAATTAATTTAAATTACGCTGTAAAAAATGCGTATAGTGTTTATTTCCGGTTGTGAGTTGCATTATGGGATGTTGATCTCTGCTCTGTCGACTTTTGATGTTGATAATTCAACTCTACAGTTTAATAAAGTGACTTTTATTGACATTTTACTAGTTTGATACTATAATATAATGTAAAAGAAATAATATAGAGAGAAGTCAGTCTGAAATAACAGTTTTTGTATTGTAATATACAACACCAACCCAGAAAATCGCTCACTTTAAACAATTAAAAATGTTCATAAAAGTTACTTTTTTTGTACTTTTTTTTTAAGGTTAAACGTTGCTGGAAGAAAGATCAAGCTCCCATAATGCAATTCAAAAGCATAAATAAGCATAAAATAAAAACATGAATCACAAAATATAGAAAACTGATCATTTACGGATATTTTTACAGTGTATATTACACAATTCTTTTTAGTTTTTGTCTTATTTCTTGTTCAAATACCTAAAAATTCTTGACAAGTAAAAATTACTGTTGTGTTTTAGAAATAATACGTCAAAATGAAGTGTTTTTCTTTAAAACAAGCTAAATGATCTGCCATTGGGTTTAGTAAATTAGATATTTAGCTATATTATTTAGCTTGTTTTAAACAAAAACTTACTTGACTTTGCTTTGCATTATCATCCACGTCTTGAGAGGCAGGCCTGGCTGACCCAAAATACTGATTTGCACAACACAGGGGAGAAAATCCAAATTAACATTTTATTTGGACAAAATATCCATAACTAAACTTATTAAAGTAAACTAAAATTATAACTAAAATATGGAAGGCCGTTGGGGCCAAAACATCTAGGGGTGTCAAAATTAACTGTTTCATCGATGCACCACAATGCAGATGCAAACAGTTCGGTATCAGTTCAGTAATAATCATATACGGTTACTCTGTACTGACGTTATTTATGATATAAGCGTTATATGGTGGTAGCTTGGTGAGAGAGGACACTGAAGATAATTAATATGCTCTACCTACCTAAAATGCAGAGAACTGTGCACAATTCACTGCTTGTGAGTTTGCTGTCTTTCACCGACAGGGGAAGTACATCAGAACCCAGCTAGGAAAACAATTAAGCTGTAAAAAAAGTCCAGATTAAGAGTTTTTCTTCAAAACAAGCTAAATGATCTGCCATGGGGTTTAGTTAATAATATATTTTGCTATATTATTTAGCTTGTTTTAAGCAAAAACTTACTTGACTTTGCTTTGCATTATCATCCACGTCTTGAAAGGCAGGCCTGGCTGACCCAAAATACTGACTTGCTCAACATAGGGGAGAAAATACAAATTTTATTTGGACAAAATATCTATAACTAAACTAATTAAAGTAAACAAAAATTATGACTAAAATATGGAAGGCTGTTGGGGCCAAAACTTCTAGGGGTGTCAAAATTAACTGTTTCATCGATGCACCACAATGCAGATGCAAACAGTTCGGTATCAGTTCAGTAATAATCATATACGGTTACTCTGTACTGACGTTATTTATGATATAAGCGTTATATGGTGGTAGCTTGGTGAGAGAGGACACTGAAGATAATTAATATGCTCTACCTACCTAAAATGCAGAGAACTGTGCACAATTCACTGCTTGTGAGTTTGCTGTCTTTCACCGACAGGGGAAGTACATCAGAACCCAGCTAGGAAAACAATTAAGCTGTAAAAAAAGTCCAGATTAAGAGTTTTTCTTCAAAACAAGCTAAATGATCTGCCATGGGGTTTAGTTAATAATATATTTTGCTATATTATTTAGCTTGTTTTAAGCAAAAACTTACTTGACTTTGCTTTGCATTATCATCCACGTCTTGAAAGGCAGGCCTGGCTGACCCAAAATACTGACTTGCTCAACATAGGGGAGAAAATACAAATTTTATTTGGACAAAATATCTATAACTAAACTAATTAAAGTAAACAAAAATTATGACTAAAATATGGAAGGCTGTTGGGGCCAAAACTTCTAGGGGTGTCAAAATTAACTGTTTCATCGATGCACCACAATGCAGATGCAAACAGTTCGGTATCAGTTCAGTAATAATCATTACCGGTTACTATGTACTTACGTCATTTATGACGTATGGTAGCTTACTAAGGCAAGGAAGGACAATGCAAATAGTTAAAATGCTCCAACTACCTAAAATGCAGAGAACGGCACAATTCACTGCTTGTCTTTCACTAACAGGGAAGTACATCAGAACCCAGCTAGGAAAAAAATAAAGCTGTAAAAAGTCCAGATTAAGTGTTTTTCTTTAAAACTTAAAATCTGCCATTAGATATTTTGCCATATTATTTAGCTTGTTTTAAGCAAAAACTCACTTAATTTTGCTTTACATTATCATGTTGCTGCTGCTAGCCTACTTTACAGTGACATTAAAGTAAGTAGTGAACAGAAACACTTCTTGAAAGGCAGGCCTGGCTGATCCAAAATACTGACTTGCTCAACATAGGGGAGAAAATACATATTAGCATTTTATATAAGCAAAATATCTACAACTAAACTAATTAAAGTGAACAAAAATTATTACTAAAATGTGGAAGGCTGTTGGGGTCAAAACTTCTAGGCGTGTCATTAACAATGACATTAAAGTAAGTAGTGAACAAAAACACGTCTTGAAAGGCAGGCCTGACTGACCCAAAATACTGACTTGATAGCGCTTAAAGAAAGAAGACTAGTAAAAATTTTTTGTTTTTTTTTTTGCATTTTAGTTGCAGACGTTTTGGCCCCAAAGGCCTTCCATATTTTAGTAATAATTACTTTATTCTTAATTATACATTTTAATTACTCGCAGTGTCCTCTCTCGCCATAGTAGGCTACCGCCATAACACATATATATCAGTACATAGTAAAATACAAATTAACATTTTATACGGCCAAAATATTTACAACTAAACTAATTAAAGTAAACAAAAATTATTAGTAAAATATGGAAGGCCCTTGGTGTTAAAACTGCTGGGGTTATCAGTTCAGTAATAATAATAACCAATTACTATGTACTGATATATATGCGTTATATGGCGGTAGCCTACTATGGCAAGAGAGGACACTGCGAGTAATTATAATGTATAGTTACGAATAAAGTAATTATTACTAAAATATGGAAGGCCTTTGGGACCAAACGTCTGCAACTAAAATACTAATAAAAAAAAATTAATAGTCTCATTTCTTTAAGTGCTGTCATTTAACAGTTTCTCAAACCTCCTAAATGAATCTTAAAATTTATAATGAGATTTTACAGAAATCACAATAAATACTTTACAGTCAGTGATCTGTTGCAGACTGTGATATTTTATGTAATGAAAGACCAGACTTCTTCTTTAATGTGAAGTAATTTTACATTTGCATTGAATATACAGTATTTAAAATATATTGTATAAAAATAACTTTTTTAAATATTGCAAAAATAGCCACATATATAACCATTGGAATATACATGTATGTTCAAATGTATGGCTTTTGAATAAATCATGTTTGATTAAATAAAACAAATTCATATTTTCACATCATTTTCTGGTAATGATTCAATAACTCTCTTATAAAGACTTCAGTTTTCAATGAATTATTCATATTTGATAAATTAATGAAGCGACACATTTAGAGGATTTTTGTCGCCACCTATAGTCATAATAATGTCATTTCTGCACATTTATGAATCAGAATCTTTATTGTCATTGTACAAAATAGAACGGAATTTGCGTTTACTCTTCCTTTTTTGTGCAAATCCTTTTCATTACACAATAAAGTAAGTATAATTATGAACATAGAGTAATTATTACAAAAATATGGAAGGCCATTGGAGCCAAAACGTCTGCAACTAAATTACTAAATAATTTTTTAATTACTCTCATTTTTTAAACCCTATTATTTAATAGTTTCTCCAACTGCCTTATTTAATCTTAAAATTTATAACGTGATTTTACATAAAGTCACAATAAATATTTTACAGTCAGTGATCTGTAGCAGACTATGATATTTTATGTTATGAAATACAAGACGTCTTCTGCAATGTGACTTAATTTTACATTTTCATTGTGTATATTTAAAATATGTTGTCTATGAGTCATTTTTTTTAATTATTGCAAAAATAGCCACATATATAACGATTGGAATATACACATGTTCAAATATATGGCTTTTGAATAAATCATATGTTTGATTATATAAATTGAATCCATATTTTCACATTATTTTCTGTTAATGATTCAATAACTCTCTTATAAAGACTTCAGATTCCATTAGATTAATCACATTTAATGAATTAATGAACTGACACGTTTAGATGGTTTTTGTTGCCACCTATTGCCATAATAATGTCATTTCTGCAGATTTATAAATCAAAATCTTTATTGTCATTGTACACAATACAATGAAATTTGTGCTTGCTCTTCCTTTCTGTGAAAACCCTATTTATTACACAATAAAGTAAATATAATTACTAAAATACAGTAATTATTACAAACAAAATATGGAAAGCCATTGGTGCCAAAACGTCTGCAACTAAATCACTAAATAATTTTTTAATTAGTCTAATTTCTATGATACTAATTTCTAATAATACTACTATTATTTCTTTTATTTCTATTATTTAATAGTTTCTCCAACTGCTTAATTTAATAATGATTTTACAAATCACAATAAATACTTTACAGTCAGTGATCTGTTGCAGACTATGATATTTTATGTTGTAAAAGACCTGACTTCTTTAATGTGACTTAATTTTACATTTGCATTGAATATATTTAAAATAAATTGTATAAGAATAACTTTTTTAATTATTGCAAAAATGGCCACATATAATAACCATTGGAATCTTAATATATGTTTAAATATATGGCTTTTGAATAAATCATATGTTTGATTATATAAAATAAATCCATATTTTCACATCATTTTCTGTTAATGATTCAATAATTCTCTCATAAAGACTTCAGGTTTCATTAAATTAATCATATTTAAAGAATTGTTGAAGCGATACATTTATATGGCTGTTTGTCGCCACCTATTGTTGTAATAATGTCATTTCTACACATTTATCAATCAGAATCTTCATTGTGTCATTGTACAAAATACAACAAAATTTGCGTTTGCCCTTCCTCTCAGTGCAAATCACTTAGCATTTTAAATGGACAAAATATTTACAATTAAACGAATTAAAGTAAGGATAATTACAAACATAGAGTAATTATTATTAAAATATGGAAGGCCGTTGGGGCCAAAATGTATGCAACTAAATTACTTTTTTAGTTGATCTCATTTCTTTAAGCGCTATCATTTAATAATTTATCCTCCCTCCTGATTTATTTTGAAAGTGTAGTTTGACATAAATCACAATAAATATTTTTTGCAGTCAATTATCTGTAGCAGACTATAATATTTTATGTTACGAAAGACCAGACTTCTTCTGTTATGTCACTTCATTTTGACCCATTATTTCTGAACACACACCAATATTATTTAATTCTCTAGAAATTTCTTCTTGATTTAAGAGTTTTTAGATATTTGGACTGGAAACAAGACAAACTCTTAAGTAAAACCAGCTATTTTTTATGTATTGTCCCTGACCCTGATGCCAGGAATGCTTTAAACAATGCCGTTTTGGGATTTTGATGGGATAATATTGTTCAGTGAAATGATGTAGATATGGATGCTTATGGTTTTCGGTGCATTTGGTATCACATCAGGTGGAACGTTTCTCTGTATATTCTCTGTTGTGCTTTTTAAAAACACTTGTACTATAGCTCCTTGTAGACAGAACGTTTGCTGATTTCATGCTGTTTGAAATGTTCAAGGTTTCTCGACCCTAAACAGGCTTTTTTTCCTGACCGTGATTGAGTAATTTTCTCTCTCTATCTCTGGCTTCTTTGTAAATGTGCTTTATTGTGTGGTCTGCAAGCTTCTGCTGGTTCTTCTGCTCAATCGGCCCCTTTGCTGCTTTTTAACAAAGTTCTGTTTCAGTCGGTGACATTAAGGATTGTCAAACTCTCCATCCTGTCTGTTTGTGTAATGATGTTATTATCATAAATAATAAAAGAGATATTTTTTGCACTGAATTTTTTTCATCATGTTAATACATAGGGCCATTTATGAGAAGGGGGTTCCAAGCAACATTATAATTTGTCCTGTTTAATTGTATTCTTTCGGTGAATTTTCTTTGTGTATATCTTATATACAGCGGGGGAAATAAGTATCGAACACGTCATGTTTTTTTATTGGGAATAATATTTCTAAAGGGGTTGTTAGCGGGGAATTGAACCAGATTTTTGGTAAAAACTAAAACAATACAAACATAAAAATAAAACAAAACTAAGGTAATCTGAAAAATGAGTTCTGTGTAATAACACGGGAATGACACAAGGAGAAAGTTCTAAACTAAATGTATTCAATACTTTATATAAAAATCTTATTTAATGATGGCAGCGTAAAGACGCCTCTCAAATGGAGAATGAAGTCACATGCATTGCTCAGGTGTGAGTTATATTCAAAATCTTGATGCTTCTGTGGGTCTCGTCTATCAAATTTGAGCTTTATTTAGTATTCTCTATTGGGTTCAGGTCAGGTGATTGGCTGGGCCATTCTACAGCTTGATTTTCTGTCTCTGAAAGCATTTGAGAGTTTCCTTAGCTATGTTTTGGATCATTGTCTTGCTGAAATGCCCACCCTGGGTTCATCTTCATCCTCCTGCTAATGTAGATGTTGGATTGAAGCAGCTAATGAGGAAGGGCAGAGGGTTGCTGAAGAACTACTGAGAACTTTCAGCTGCTGTCTGGGCTTTCACTGTCTTTCTACACCACCTTTCTTCATGTGTTCAATACTTGTCCCCTGCATCGTTAGACTTTATTATGCAGAGCTTCATTTGTAAACTAAATTCTTTGGTTGTTACCAACATGCAGGAATAATTTCAAGTCAACGGCATCTTTAGAAATATGTTTTCTGAGAAAAATGTTGACGTGTTCAATATTTATTTTCCCCACTGTAATGCATTTTTACCCCAGTTTACAGAAGACACCCACTACAATGTCTGAGTAACACAAACACTAACATGTTCAAATGAATTATTTAATGAATACATTTTATCTTTATAGTACTGTAGGCTATTTGTTTTCGTATTTCATTATTGGTCAATATGTGTGGATGTAATTTGCCTTGGTTTTATTTTATTTTTTGTTTGTTTGTATTTTTATCGAAAATGTAAATGATCACCTCACTTTTCAGTTTATTAGATTATATAAACGCACCACTGTAAATAAGCACATGGCAAAAGTCATACATTGTCATGTAATTCATAAAGGACATTATTATTTGTGTATGAGAACTTTAAGTTATCTTGAGACTCATTTAACCTATTCCAGAAAACTTAAATGCATAAGAACTATACCTTTGCTATCAATCTAACTTTAATTTAACTTTGCAGTTTAATTATGCATGCTTTACATTATCATGCTGCTGCTTGCCTCTTTTACAGTGACATAAAAGTCAGTCTTGAACCAAGGTAGTATTTTACCTGGAAAAAAAATACAAAAAAGTCAGGCAGGCCAGGCTGACTCAAAATACTGACTTGCTCAACATAGGGGAGAAAATACAAGTGAACATTTTACATGAACAAAATATTTACTACTGAACTATTTAAAGTAAATATAATTATGAACATCTTAAAATAATTATTGCTAAGATATGGAAGATCGTTAGGGCCAAAACGTCTGCAACTAATGCATTTACACGTTACACATTAACATGTAAATTATTCTTTAACAGGATGGTTAAGCAGTTTGTAATTTTTTTTTTATTTAGTGGCTAATTCGTATGAATTCGTACAATCTCATTTATACAATTTAGTACGATTTACTTCTCTCCCAATGACGGCTGGGTTTAGGGGTGGGTTTGGTGCCACGCTGCCTTATAAAAATCCAACACAATCTCACCACAATTCATAACTTTTTGATTTAGTGGCTAATTCGTATGAATTCATGCAATCTCCTTCGTACAATTTAGTACAATTTAATGCTCTCCCAATGACGGCTGGGTTTAGGGGTGGGTTTGGTGCCACACCGCCTCAAAAAAATACAACACAATCCCATGGTAGTTCGTAACTTTTTGATTTAGTGGCTAATTCGTATGAATTTGTACAATCGCATTCAT
>CAIGQQ010032929.1:4992837-5008174 GCA_903798035.1 Danio albolineatus
TGAACCGCCAACTCATTCATTCATTTTCTTTTTGGCTTAGTCCCTTTATTAATCCGGGGTCGCCACAGCGGATTGAACCGCCAACTTATCCAGCATTTGTTTTACGCAGCGGATGCCCTTCCAGCCACAACCCATCTCTGGGAAACACATCCATACATTCTCATTCACACACATACACTATGGACAATTTAGCTTACCCAATTCACCTGTACCGCATGTCTTTGGACTGTGGGGGAAACCGGAGCACCCGGAGGAAACCCACGCAACCACGGGGAGAACATGCAAACTCCATACAGAAATGCCAACTGGCCCAGCCGGGGATCGAACCAGCGACCTTCTTGCTGTGAGGCGAACGTGCTACTCACTACGCCACCGTGGCGCCCTGAACTGCCAACTATTCTAGCATATGTTTTACACAGCGGATGCTCTTCCAACCGTAACCCAGTGGTGGGAAACACCCATACACTCTCACATTCACACACACACTCATACACTAGGGCCAATTTAGTTTATTCAATTCACCTATAGCGCATGTGTTTGGACTGTGGGGGAAACCGGAGCACAAAGAGGAAACCCACGCCAACACAGGGAGAACATGCAAACTCCACACAGAAATGCCAACTGACAACCATTAAACACAAATTGGGGGGGAAATATACAGGGGGGTTAATAATTCCCACTTCGGCTGAATGTCCGTTGTGGTTTCTCCTCAGGCTGTTTCATCGGTATCGTGATTTGGCTCCTCAGCTGGTGCCGCTGGACTACACCAATGAGCCGGACGTGCGTTTGCCGTATGAGCTGATTGGCAGCATGCCGGAGCTGAAGGTACAGCGCATCTCTCTCTGTGTTCCTCATTAATTATGAACATCCTACTAATTGATAGCAGTCTTGGTGAGGTTAAGCGTCATCAGATCCCCTTAACTCAAGAGAACCAGCAGCTTAACCCAGCTTAATCGAGTGTTCGCGAAGTAGGCTATTAGTTCAGAAAAATAAATCCTTCAGCATTCGAGACATGGACAAGGGTCAGGTTTAGAAAAGTGGTGTAAACATATACTGTGCTTTTCACTTCCACTGGAATGTACAGCGGGGAAAATAAGTATTGAACATGTCAGTTTTTTTTTCCAGGGAATAACATTCCTAAAGGAGCTGTTGATGTGCAATTGAAGCAGATTTTTGTAAAACCCCAAACAATACGAACATAAAAGTTATACAAACACTGAAAAATGACACTGAAATGACAGAAGGAGAAAGTGCTGAACTGCTGAAATGTATTCATTACTTTATATAAAAGTGTTTTTGGTGATGGCAGCTTTAAGACGGCTCTCACCTGGCTTCTCACACACTTCAACAGAGTGTCAAAATCTTGATGCTTCTGTGGGTCTCGTCTGTCAAATCTGAGCTTTAATTTGTATCTTATATTGGATTCAGGTCAGGTGATTGGCTGGGCCATTCTACAGCTTGATTTTCTTTCTCTGAAAGCATCTGAGAGTTTCCTTGGCTGTGTTTTGAATCATTGTCTTGCTGAAATGTCCACCCTGGGTTCATCTTCATCATCCTGCTAATGTAAATGTTGGATTGAAGCAGCTAATGAGGAAGGGCAGAGGGTCGCGGAAGAACTACTGAGAACTTTCAGCTGCTGTCTGGGCTTTCACTGCCTTTCTACACCTCCCTTTCTTCATGTGTTCAATACCTTTCCCCTGCGACATTTCATTTTATCACACATTCAAGTTGATTGGAAATGCATGATTTATTGAAAGAAGCAAAATCATAAACCCTGGCCCTAAAATGGTGTACACTCTAAAAAAAAAAAAAGGTTCTTCAGTAGTTCTTTGCGATATTTGAGGTGCTATTTAGCACTCTTACTGTGTAAAGAACCTTTAAAGCACCATAAAGGTTCCTCAGTGGTTCTTCAGTGGTTCTTTAAGGTGGTCAGGGTGCTATATAGCATTTTTACTGTGTAAAGAACCTTTAAAGCACCATAAAGGTTCCTCAGTGGTTCTTTGGGGTGTTTAAAGTGCTATATAGCACCAATACTACTGCTAAGCACTTGTTCTTATAGCTAATTCTCATAACTCTTATGCCGGCTTTATTTGCAGAAGGGTAAAGTAACATTATGAGCACCTTAAAATATAGGTGCTATATAGCACCATTTGACAAAAGTACTATATAGCACCTATTTTTTTAAGGTGCTGTATAGCACCACAAAAGGTTCCCCCCTTGTTACGACCAAAGAACCAGTTTTGGTGCTATTTAGCACCTTTTTTTTTAGAGTGTATTTCAAACAGATTGAACCCTAACTGAACGACAACAAACTCACTTTTTAATAAAAATGCAATGTTTTATAGGATAACCCATTCAGACAGAGGATCGCAGAGGTTTTCTCTGAGGATGGACAAGGAAACATGACTCTGGACGACTTTCTGGACATGTTTTCAGTGATGAGTGAAATGGCGCCGCGGGACCTCAAGGCATATTACGCCTTCAAGATATACGGTAAGTCTACGTTCATATGATATAATTTAGAAACATTTTGATTGTCTGTAACGTAGGGATATATACGGAAGTCCTAAGAGGCCATGCATTAAAATATTATTTTTTCTCTTGTTATGTCGTGATCACTACTTAATTATCCCGTGATCTCGACATAACAACTCGTTTTCTCGTGATCTCGACATAACAAAAGTTTCTGCTTATTCTCAAACTGAACTGCACTTCTCTTACCATTTCTCTGGTCAGCTACAAACCATTTAAACGCCTCCTTAAGTTCTTACTGTAGTATTTCTCACAAACGTTATCGAGATCTGCTTCCTTCATGTCTGTCTGTTGTCTGACGCAGCCGAGGGCGAAGATTGAAGCACACTGACGGGCACGTGGGAACGGTGGGCGGGGAGGACTAGCCTTAAAGGCCCAGTACACAAAAACAGCAACAAGCTGTTTAGAGCTATAATACACAGACTACTGAAAGCTCTAATTAATAATCGGATGGGTGTTTTGATCTGAAACTTTACAGACACATTCTGGAGACACAAAAGACTTATATTAAATATAAAAAAAGGGGGAAAATATGTCTTACAGGTTTTGCTTAACCTGGTTTATTTTAAACGACCAGTGTTATTTTAGTACTATAAAATAAAGTTATCTTTAATATTGTTAATTATTTCAATATTTCAGTTTTATTTTTAGTCAGTTTTTAGTAATTTGATGAGTTTTGACTTATTAATATTTCTATTAATATAGTTTTATTAATATTACCAATTAGATTTATGATTTTATTTGAGTTAATTAATTAATTAATTAATTTTAGATTTCAACTTATTTCAGTCAGTTTCCCAGAAACTACTTAAGTCTACTCTATATGCAGATGACACCCAGATGTATTTTCCTCTAAAACAAAAAGATGGCTTACAAACACTCCTGGCGTGCTTAGAGGAGCTTAAACTTTGGCTCTCAAGCAATTTTTTTTATTTAAACGAAAATAAAACTGCAGTAATTGTATTTGGGCACAAAGAAAATTCTCCCTTAAATGTCAGTGTGGGATCTTTGGCCCCACACATTACCCAGTGTGCAAGAAATCTCGGTGTTACGTTTGATGAAAACTTACAATTTGACAAACAGATCAGTACTGTCGTAAAATCTTGCTTTTACCACCTCAGACAACTAAAGTCAAGCCACTTTTATCCCAGAGAAATTTTCAAACATTAATGCATGCCTTCATAACAACACGTCTGGATTACTGTAACTCTCTCGATTTTGGTATTTCTCAGTCTACTCTCTCTCGCCTGCAGCTGGTACAAAATGCAGCTGCTAGACTACTCTCTGGCACCCGCAAGCATGAGTTGGTGACTCCGATTTTAACTGCACTTCACTGGTTACCCGTTAAATACAGAATTGATTTTAAAATTGTATTATTTGTTTACAAAGCTGTCAATAATCTTGCTCCTCAGTACCTTACAGACTTGCTTTGTCCGTATACTTTTCAATTCAATTCAATTCACCTTTATTTGTATAGCGCTTTTACAATGTGGATTGTGTCAAAGCAGCTTCACATAGAAGGTTATAGTAAATTGAAAATGTCAGTTTAGTTATTAGCTAGTATATTATTAGCTAGTATATAGCTGAGTTCAGTTCAGTTCAGTGTTGTTTAACATTCACTACTTAGAGTTCAAACACTGAAGAGTAATCCATCGGTGCGCAGCTCTAGCTGCAGTCTAGTCGCCGGACGCTGGAGAACTCGAGGCTCGTCTGTCCTTGGAGGGTCACAGGAATCCGTCTCTTGCTTGCTACTCCGCCAAGCAGCTGCTCAGGATACAGCGAGGTCCAGGATTATGGAGCCTTGGAATCGTCTCGTCACGGGTCTTGGATCGCATCCGTGGCGCTGCATAGTCCTTGGGGGCCTGGGGATGAGTATCCCCAGTTGGAAATAGAGAACAAAGAAAATAATTAGCGTAGCTGCAGTTCATAGTGTATATAAAGGAGATGCGTGGAGCACATTCATGCATCATACAGCTAAGTGACGTATTGAGTGTATGCTTTACTAAAAAGATAGGTCTTTAATCTAGTTTTGAACTGAGAGAGAGAGTCTGAGCCTCGGACATTATCAGGAAGGCTATTCCAGAGTTTAAGAGCCATAAATGAGAAGGCTCGACCTCCTTTACTTGACTTTGCTATTCTGGGTACTACCAGAAGCCCTGAGTTTTGAGATCTTAAAGAGCGTGTTGGATTGTAGCGAGACAGAAGGTTGGTTAGATAAACAGGAGCTAGATTATTTAATGCTTTATAAGTAAGAAGTAATATTTTAAACTCAATACGAAACTTAACAGGCAGCCAGTGTAACGAGGATAAAATTGGGGTGATATGATCATATTTTCTAGACCTGGTAAGAACTCTGGCGGGTGCATTTTGTACTAGCTGAAGTTTGTTAATAAAGGAGGCTGGGCAACCAGCGAGCAGAGCATTACAGTAATCCAGCCTAGAGGTCATAAAAGCATGATCTAGCTTTTCTGCATCTGAGATGGATAGCATACTTCGTAGCTTAGCAATATTTCTCAGATGATATACCTCCTCTCGAACCTTGAGATCCCATGATCTCAATCTACTCACCGTCCCCAGAACACACATTAAAAAACGAGGTGATCGAGCGTTTGCTGTTGCTGGTCCTAAACTCTGGAACAGTCTACCAATTCACATTAGACTTTCCCCCTCCACCTCTGTGTTTAAGTCTGTTTTAAAGACCTCTCTATTCTCTCTCGCTTGAAATACTCCTTGATCACTGTTTTATTGCTTTTATTTGTTAAATGTTTCTTTTATATTCTGCTTTCTTCTCTGTCTCTCCTATGTACAGCACTTTGGTCAACCTCGGTTGTTTTTAAATGTGCTTCATAAATAAATATTGTATTGTATTGTAAGTTGTTTATCTAATCTAATTTAATTTCAATATTTTTATTTATTTTATGTTTTTTTTTCCAATTATAAAAGTATCCTAATGGTTCAGTGTTACATAACGATAACAACCCTACCCCAATAATAACCCTGCGTGTACTGGGCTATCTAAATTAAGCTAAATCATTTGATACGATGACCTGATCTCAATTGTCTATTCCTATTCATGTAGAGATGAACCTGCAGAACCTTAACTGACACATGATTATCAATAATTCATTAAAGAGGGAACTGCCTATGAAAGCTCTGTTCATATCTGTGAATGCAGCTGTCTCATTTAAAGACCCCGACTGAATGAAAGACCTCAGAGAACCCGATCTGCTGCTGTCACCAGAAAAGACTCTGTTCTCATGCAACATTAACACGGGGTAAATGATAACGCTCTCAGACAATAGAGATCAATGGTTTGGACAAAGGAGTACGGTGAAATTATGCATCTTATTCAGACTGAACATGGGAGGATTAATTGCTCTGAATATTAAAATTAGGGCTGCACCATATTGGAGAAAATGACATAAAAATTATCATAAAGGGATGGACATGGTCAGAAACAATACTCAGGTAGGCTATGGTGTTGGCATGATGCTCAATTGATACTTGGCGAAAGTGCGCCAAGAAAATATCCCCCACACCATTACACCACCACCACCAGCCCGAACCGTTGACACAAGGCAGGATGGGTCCATGCTTTCATGTTGTTGATGCCAAATTCTGAACCGACCATCCGAATGTGGCAGCAGAAATGGAGACTCATCAGAGCAGGCAACGTTTCTCCAATCTTCTATTGTCCAGTGTTGGTGAGCCTGTGTGAATTGTAGCCTCAGTTTCCTGTTCTTAGCTGACTGGAACATCACCTGGTGTGTTCTTCTGCTGCTGTAGCCCATCTGCTTCAAGGTTGGACGTGTTGTGATTTCAGAGATGGCATCAACAAGGCATTTGCGCCCACAGAACTTCCACTCATTTGATATTTTCTCTCTTTTTAGACCATTCTCTGTAAACCCTAGAGATGGTTGTGCGTGAAAATCCCAGTAGATCAGCAGTTTCTGAAATACTCAGAGCAGCCTGTCTGGCACCAACAACCGTGCCGCGTTCAAAGTCACTTAAATCCCCTTTCTTCCCCATTCTGATGCTCTGTTTTAACTGAGGCGGATCATCTTGACCATGTCTACATGCCTAAATGCACTGAGCTAATTAGAAATGTGTGCTAATGAGCAGTTGGACAGGTGTACCTAATAAAGTGGCCGGCGAGTGTACTGTATGTGTTAAATAAAATAAAGCACAGATGAAAACAACATTAGAACAAAAATTAAATAAACAGCGATTTATTGTTTTCGGTGGAGTTTGACAGTATCGTGGTAAAGAAATTCAATTATCAAATATAAAATAACACAGTATATTCTCATTGTATGAATAAACACAATTGATCCTTGTTTAACTTCTTGTGTCCAAATGGTTTAAATCACTTGAAATTTAATCAATGCTAAAATGATATATTGTGCAGCTCTAATTAAAATCGTAGTTAAAAATATGGTGGGCCATGAAAAAAAAATGAAGATAAATATAAAATACAGTTTTTAAGAAAAAAACAGTAAAGCTGCTCAGTATAATAAATAGATATTTTGCTTCTAGATTGTAAAATGACTTTCATATTACTTTTAAACCTTTGATAGATATTACTGACTATTAATAATACATCTTATCATAAAAAATAAGTGTTAAAAAAAAATAAACATTATATACCAAGTGCTTTTCGTACATACATATTAAGGGCTTGACTTGAAGAATTTCAAATGATTCATTAATTAATTTTATTTATAGCTTCAATTTTATTTTAAAGAGCCCATATTATGGATTTTTGAAAATGACCTTCCATGCAGTGTGTTACACAGCTCTAAGTAAAGTGAAATGTCCAGCTAAGGCTTAAATCTGAAAGTGCAAAGTGTTTAAAACGATTGATTCATATATAAAAGAGTCGACTCATTGTTGTTTAAATGAATCGTTATTAGAACGAGTCTTTAGCCGTTTCGGCTTTACGTCAACGCGAAACATAATAGTTGCGCGCGCAGACCCAGGATTGCAACTGAGAAATTGAACTGCCCGGCCCCGCCCACAGACAGGAAGGGAAAGTGGAAGACAACAAGCACTGTATTGCAGTAAGTGTTGTAGCATAACCAGCGGGACAGCAGTGACGTGTGATCTGAGTAATATCTAAGTAAATCTTTATACTGTTTGATGGCAGTATAAAGATTTAGAGAGAAGTTATTGACAGTATTTGTAGTGTTGGTTTTCGCGTTTTGCTCTTTGTAGACGGTCCCTAAGGATCGCTCTCTCTGCCGCCTGCACAGAGTTTAATATCATGCATCCAGCGCAAAGGCAAAGCTCATTTTTAGGAAAATAAGGTTGTAGGTGATTGTATACATTGCGACGGTTGAAAAGAGGTGCTATTTGTGTAGGAACAATGTTTCGGTCATGAGTTATTGATCCGGAAAACACGACTGCTGCTAACTTTACTGGACTAATCGCCATTCCGGTTAAATCATGTGCCGTAGACGCTGTGCTCTGAAGCGCGAGGGAAAAGCTGTGCTATTTTCCCTACCTGGAAACCTCTTTTCCCTACCTGGAGTGGTTGAGGTTTATTTCGTAAAATACCTGAGAATTACATCCCCAACACGGTGCTGTATTCACGTCATCTCTCTGAAGAGAGCTACACCAATCTACCAGCTTACGACGCGGGATTTATTGCACGGTTGTTGTTAAAGGATGGATCAACACCCAGTTTATTTGGACCAGCATGTTCTTCCAGTCGTGTTGACTATAACAAGGTAAATATGGATGTAGTTGCCTGTATTGTGTTTGCTCCGTGCGTGCAGCATGTAGCGGTAGCCATTTAGCTTACTGCCGAATGTAACTATTTGTTGGCTTACAATAGTCCATGAAGTGTTAATTATTACTGAATGTTTGTTGTTATGATGAAGAATTTAGCAATACGCTGTTGTACAAAAGCAGTGATTTGTTTTCAATATGTTCTGGCATCGGGCTGTTGACACAGACGTGACGTGGTGACGTGACGTGGTAGCGTCACGTAAAGGAGGTGCTTGGGGAAAAAGACTCGCTCAGACGATTCATATGGGAGTCGGTGGGAAAATGAGGTAAAAATAAATAGATATTATAAGACATCGAAAGTGTTTTTTAACCTTGCATACATATCATCCTGTTGTTTGGGACTTCAAAAAGTGAAATTTAACCGTTCTCAACCCACCATATGGGCTCTTTAACGGTTAATATGAAGTACAGTTGAAGAAAGAAAACATTAGACCTCTTGTGAAATTGTAATTCTTTGTGATGTTTAACAGCAAAGACTTTTTTAAACAGTATTTTCTATTATATTGTTCTTCTTCAGAAAACCGTATTTCTTTTACTTTGACTGGGATAAAAAATAAAAAGTATATATTTTAAAAACTACTAAGGTGAATATTATTAGCCCCCTTTAAAAAAAAAAAAAAAGCTAGCACTCTTTCTCTGCAACTTTGATATGGTCGCCCACTGAAGCTAAGCGAGGCTGTGCTCGGTCAGTAGCTGACAAGCTAGGCAAAGCAAGGTTTCTGTCGGAAGTGGTGTTAGTGAGACCAGCAGGGGGCGCTCAACCTGTGGCCTGTATGGGTCCTAATGCCCCAGTATAGTGAAGGGGACTCTACTGCTCAAGGAGGCATTTAACCTAGGTCCCGACTCTCTGTTGTCATTAGCCAGGATGACCTTCAATAAAAGCTTCATCCCACTGGCCTCTGTCCATCATGGCCCTCTAACCAGCCCTATATCAGAATTGGCTTCATCACTCAGCTGGTGTGTGGTGTGCAGTCTAGTGCAATATGGCCAGGTGGATGCTGCACACTGGTGGTGGATGAGGAGATTCCCCAAAAATGTGTACAGTGCTTTGAGTGTCCAGAAAAGCACTACATAAATGTAAGGAATTATTATTATTATTATTATTATTATTATTATTATTATTATTGATATTATTATTAATATTATTATTCATTAATTCATTTTCTTTTCGGCTTAGTCCCTTTAATAATCCGGGGTCGCCACAGCGGAATGAACCGCCAACTTATCCAGCATTTGTTTTACGCAGCGGATGCCCTTCCAGCCACAACCCATCTCTGGGAAACACATTCATACATTCTCATTCACACACATACACTATGGACAATTTAGCTTACCCAATTCACCTGTACCGCATGTCTTTGGACTGTGGGGGAAACCGGAGCACCCGGAGGAAACCCACGCAACCACGGGGAGAACATGCAAACTCCACACAGAAATGCCAACTGGCCCAGCCGGGGATTGAACCAGCGACCTTCTTGCTGTGAGGCGAACGTGCTACTCACTACGCCACCGTGGCGCAAATATTATTATTGTTATTATTATTATTATTGTTGTTATTGTTGTTATCATTATTATCATAATTATCATCATTATTGTTATTATTATCATTATTATTATTATCATCATTATTATTATTATTGTTATTATTGTTATTGTTGTTATCATTATTATCATTATTATTATTATTATTATCATTATTATTATTATTGTCATTATTATTATTATTGTTGTTTTTATTATTATTATCATTATTATTATTATTATCATTATTATTAATACTATTATTATCATTATTATTATTATCATTATTATGATCATTATTATTATTATCATCATTGTTATTATTATTATTATTATTATTATTATCATTATCAATATTATTATGTTGTTAATCAAATTATTTTTTAAATATTATGCTGAAAAAAATCTGTTAAACAGCACTTGGGAAATATAGGAAAAGGATAAAAAAAAATTACAGAAGGGCGAATAATTTGTACATATAAAATGTGAACATATAGAAAGTTCATCACTTTTAAACGCATTTTAGTTTCTTACTGAAGCCAACAACGAACCCATCGTTTCTCCATCTCTAGACTTCAACAATGACGACTTCATCTGTAAATCAGACCTGGAGAAAACTCTGAATAAACTGACCCGAAACGAGCTGACGGAGGACGAGGTGCGGATGGTGTGCGAGAAGGTGATCGATGAAGCGGATCTGGACAACGATGGACGCCTTTCTCTGGAGGATTTCCAGCACATGATTTTGAGAGCGCCTGATTTCCTCAGGTAACAGCTACATGTTGTCTTCACCTCATAAACTGATTCAAAAGATTCATTCATTCATTCATTTTCTTTTCGGCTTAGTCCCTTTATTAATCCGGGGTCGCCACAGCGGAATGAACTGCCAACTTATCCAGCATTTGTTTTACGCAGCGGATGCCCTTCCAGCCACAACCCATCTCTGGGAAACACATCCATACACACTCATTCACACACATACACTACGGACAATTTAGCTTACCCAATTCACCTGTACCGCATGTCTTTGGACTGTGGGGGAAACCGGAGCACCCGGAGGAAACCCACGCAACCACGGGGAGAACATGCAAACTCCACACAGAAATGCCAACTGGCCCAGCCGGGGATCGAACCAGCAACCTTCTTGCTGTGAGGCGAACGTGGTACTCACTACGCCACCGTGGCGCCTGATTCAGAAGATTTACATTTTTATTCACCCAACAAATTCAATTCCTGTAATTAATTGGTCTCCGTCATGCCAGTGGAATCTTCATTCATTCAGAGTAGACAGTAAGGGTCTCGAGATGTTCAAAGTCCAGAAGAGGAACCAAAAACACTGTGAAAACTTCATACATGACTTCAGTGGTACAACTGTAATCATAGGAAGCTCAGTGAAGTAGGGCTGCATGATGTTGGAAAAATCTAACGTTGTGATATTTCATTATATTCCGACTACCTGACAAAAGTCTTGTCATGGATCCCAGTTGTAAGAGCAACAGATAATAACTTGACTTCTAGTTGATCATTTGGAAAAGTGGCGGGTAAAGGGTCGATTTTTCTGATGAATCATCTGTTGATCTGCATCCTAATCATCACCAATACTGCAGAAGACCTACTGGAACCCACATGGAGCCAAGAACCTGACATTAATAAGTCAAGTTTGGTGAAGGAAAAATCATGGTTTGGGGTTACATTCAGTATTGGGAGATCTGCAGAGTGGACGGCAACATCAACAGCCTGAGGTATCAAGACATTTGTGCTGCCCATTACATTACAAACCACAGGAGAGGGCAGATTCTCCAGCAGGAGAGCGCTCCTTCTCATACTTCAGCCTCCACATCAAAGCTCCTGAAAGCAAAGAAGGTCAAAGTGCTCCAGGATTGGCCAGCCCAATCACCAAACATGAACATTATTGAGCATGTCTGGGGTAAGATGAAGGAGGAGGCATTGAAGATAAACCCAAAGACACTTGATGAACTCTGGGAGTCCTGCAGAAACGCTTTCTTTGCCATTCCAGATGACTTTATAAATAAGTTATTTGAGTCATTGCAGAGATGTGTGGATGCAGTCCTCCAAGCTCATGGGAGTCATGCACGATATTCATTCTGTTTCCACTGCAGCATGACTTTATATTCTATACTGGACGTTAATTCTGTTTAGTGACAAGATTTTAGTCTAAGTAAAGTTAGACCGCACTGTCCTCATAAATAATTCAAAATCAAGGCATGATCATATTTTATGTTGGTAAAATAAGGCTAATCTAGAGGCCTTTGTCTTTCATATAATATGTGAATATGTGTGTGTGTTACTTTATTTAACCAGATAAAAACCCATTGATATCAAGATCTCATTTACAAGGGTGACCTGGCAAAGAGATCCGCAACACATGACTTATAAAAAAATTAAATAAAACAAATATAGTAATAATAACGATATTCATAATAGTAATAATAATAGTAAAAACAAAATTAAGATAATATAAAAATAAAGTTTGGTTGTTCACCTATATCACATTACAATATATTAAAAACACATTGAAAAATGGACTGTTGTTGTTGTTTGTTAAGAAGGAAAGAGCGAAAAGATGTCATTGGAATGAGTTCAGACATTTTTAGTTCAGACTAAAGAGTATTCCAGGGGATGGCATGACTGAAGGCTTGCTTCCCTATTTCAGTTCGAACCCGGGGAACAGTCAAATGATAAGATTTACTTGAACGTAGGGCATACTGTTTTTTTATTTTTATTTTTTGATTCTGAAGAAGGGAACTTAAGTATGAAGGCATTTAAGCCACTTCTGATACCAAATGATCAACTAGAAGTCAAGTTATTAATTGTTGTTCCTAAAACTAAGCGACAAGACTTTTGTCAGGTAGTGTATGTTGCTATTTATTTGAGAAATAAACTTGGGTATAATATTAACACTCTCAGTTTCTATCTGAGAACTTTTCTCGTTACACTAAAATTTTAAATCCTTATTCAGTTTATTTTATTCATTTCTTAATAAATAACATTACTAAATGTCTCAATTTTCTTTCTTCTAGCACCTTCCACATCAGAATATGAAGATCATCTGGACACTGACCGACAGGGCCTTTACTGTCAATAGATGATGTTTTTTTCTGCAGATTCAGAACAGGGTTGGGTGATGTCGATCCAATCTGGTATGATGTCTAATGTGAAACATCGTGATGGATGATGGCATCGTCATCATAGGTGGTGGTGAATTAATTATTTCATTCATTTTCCTTTCGGCTTAGTCCCTTTATTAATCTGGGGTCGCCACAGCGGAATGAACCGCCAACTTATCCAGCATTTGTTTTACGCAGCGCATGCCCTTCCAGCTGCAACCCATCTCTGGGAAACATCCAAACACACTCATTTGCACTCACACACTACGGACAATTCAGCTTACCCAATTCACCTATACCATGTGTTTGGACTTGTGGGGGAAACCGGAGCACCCGGAGGAAACCCACACAACCACGGGGAGAACATGCAAACTCCACACAGTAACGCCAACTGACCCAGCCGAGGCTCGAACCAGCGACCTTTTTGCTGTGAGGCGAACGTGCTACTCAATACGCCACCGTGGCGCCCCGAATGAATTATTTATGAATAATTAATAAATTCATACGGAATTATTATTTGTAGGCTACCGTTTCAACTACTTGACCCGTATGGCCTTTGTTTGACCCATAACCAAATCGTAGATAAGTTAAACAAATCAAGATAAGTTACACACAAATCACCACCTGTCAATCACTGTTCCCGCGTGACTCTGGCATGAATAGGTGGAGTGTTCTGTGTTGTTATAATGGCGTCGACAAATTTGGTTGGTAAAAAAGGTGCAAAACCAACAGGAACCAACCAACAGTATCTGAGGTTTACACTAACATTACTCAGTACAAGCGTAAAGCGAAAGACTGAAGCAGTGCACTGACGCTGTGACACGTTACCTGATATATTCAAAAGACCGAAGAGTCGTTACATAGAGACGAGATTAATTAAACATCACGTTTAACAACTATAGTGAGACGCCATCCAGCGGTACATCCTTGATCAACTGTCCAATGTGCACTGCTCTCTGGGGTTTTGTGCACAAAGCACCCGCTGAGTGTCTGGAGCTCAGACGCGCGCATGACAGTGTGTGTGGTCACATGATGTGCAGTATAGTGTGGACGGAGGGCTGTTCAGAAGTGCTAAATGAAACGTCTGTGTGGATGTGGATCGTTTTCGTTCCTAAATGCCATTTTAAAACTAAGACGTATTAGTGTAAACAGGGCCTTAGTGTGTGTTTTAAACGAGCGGGTTTGCGAAGGTGGCGGGCCGAGGATCGCAATGCGGGCTCAGCATTGTGATGTCTATCAGCGATGGATGATGGCATCGTCTATTGACCCAACCCTAATTCAGAAGTCAAGTACAGATGTTTTAAATGCCGAAGTAAACAAATCACCAGTACATACATATATATCTATATCGTCACATTGGAATTATAAGGTTCTATCTGCATTCTGAATGATGTTGAGATATTGAGCTTCAAAGTTTTTGCATCCCATAGTAAACAGTACGTGAGCAACATTTGTTTTTTAAATAAAAAGTCTTAAAATTTAAACAACTTATTACAACTTATTTAAATTATAGGATTTTTTTTTAAATAAGAATAAGTCAACTTAATTTTGACAAAAATGTCAGATAGAACCTTATAATTCTAAGGTGACATATATATTATATATAAGGTGATATATATATTCACGAAGAACATTCAAGCAAAAAATATTGGTCACACTTTATTTTGACGGTCCGTTTGTTGAATTTAAGTTACGTCGCATCTACATGCCAACTAATTGTCATTAGATTATAAGTAGACTGTTAGGTTGGGGTTGGGGTTTGGGTTAGTGCAAGTTGACATGTACTTGCAAAGTTTCTTATGGTCAGTTAAATGTCTGTTGAAGGACTGTTAAATGTCAGTATCAACAAATCTCTATATGGCAACTCTATATGGCGCAATGTTAAAGTAATTGTAAATAACTTGTGGAAAAGATTAAAGCAAAAGCAGGATCTTCATAAATTTAACTCATCCATGCAGCAACTTATTTTGCGTCATATAGAGTTGCTTTAAAATGGTAACAGTTGAGGGAATATTGTTGTAAATAATGGTATAGCTAGGTAACAGCTGCGCTATTCTCTCCCTGGCTAGACATTGGCCCAATATTATTATTAATAATAATAATAATAATAATAATAATAATAATAAATACATAAATAAAAACAAAAAAATAAGTCGTGATCACGAGAAGAAAACTTTTGTCCAGATCACGAGAAAATGATGTCGTTATCACGAGAAAACAACTTTTTGTTATGTCGAGATCATGAGAAAATTATGTCGTTATCACAAGAATCAACTTTTTGTTACGTCGAGATCACGAGAAAATGATGTCGTTATCACGAGAAAACTACTTTTTGTTGTGTCGAGATCACGAGAAAATGATGTCGT
>CAIGQQ010032929.1:5008184-5022673 GCA_903798035.1 Danio albolineatus
AGAAAACTACTTTTTGTTGTGTCGAGATCACGAGAAAATGATGTCGTGATCACGAGAAAACAACTTTTTTTGTGTCAAGATCACAAGAAAATTATGTCGTGATCACGAGAAAACAACTTTTATGTAGAGATCACAAGAAGCTTGTCACTATCATGAGAAAACAACTTGTGTCGAGATCACGAGAAAACAACTTTTTGTTGTCGTCGAGATCACGAGAAAATTAGTTATGTCGAGATCACGAGAAAACCTTTTGTTGTGTCGAGATCACTTGAAAATTATGTCATTATCACGAGAAAACAACTTTTTGTTGTTGAGATCACGAGAAAATTAGTTATGTCATGTCGAGATCACGAGACAATTAAGTCATGATCATAAAACATAACGAGAGAAAAAATAATTTAGTGACCATCAAAATAGTGTTACTAAAATATCAAACATAAAGATAAGCCATGAATATGCCTGAAAAGGATGCCTATATGCAAATTTACCAGAAAACATGTTCAACATTAAACACACAAAGATCCATCTCTTAAAAGAATCTTATTTTAATAAATCAAAAGTACAGATATCTACAAAAACTGTAGATCAGTTTTTCAATGTTTTTTGTTTTGTTTTGTTTAGAAAGTACAGTACAATTTAAGTAGATCTCTTTCTAGAGTTATTTACAATTGTATCTTTTCAGTTTTTTTATTTTTTTTTTATATGTATTTTTTACCAAAACGTAATTTACCGATCCCCCCGTTTACCTCACGATCGACAAAATGAAAACACGGTCATATAAAAGAATCCGTAGATGATATGGATGACAGTCGTTTCAAATCAAAGAATACAAGACAAACGAAATCGAGACTGACAGATCATCACTGCTCAATAAACACTACTGCAAAGCCGTTTGTTAAGACAGAAAGCGGTACCTGTTTGCTGATGTTCTTTTCCGCTTGGTTTGTTTTTGCGAATCAAATAAAATAAATGTTTTGCCAGCTGTCTGTTAGAACTACTATACGCATTTTATCACTACATTAAAACACCCTAAGGCCAAATTAAATCATATCTGAGGTCCATTATTACGGCCGAACATGTTCGAAACGGCAGACTACAGAAAAACAACAGCAGACAAAAAACACACAGGAGGTCAACAGTATCACCTTCATGATGCATAGATCCAAAACGAAAGATCAAGTATCAGTTATTAAGACACACGGCAAGTCGTCATTTGGACAGGGAGAGAAAACAAAAAAAGGAAAGTTATGGGTACAGATGAAGATGAAAACCCCTAAGGTGAGACAACAGAACCATCATCTCCTTGAGGTGGAAAGAGAACAAGGTGCAAACAGAAGTCATTTCAAGTTGGTCGACGTTAGGAAAAAGAAAAGTGAATGTGCCATATTGCAGCAAGAAGAAAAACTCACGCGTTGCAGGAAAAACAGTCAAACACTGTGCTTCTTATTGTGTTAATCTCATATAAAACGCATCCAGGTCACATTTCACCCCAAATCAAATGGAAAAAGGAGTATATTTTGCATTTTTATATATTTTATATATTTATATTTATTTATTTTTTGCTAACTAACTTCATCATTAATCGCAATATATTCCAAAACGTTAGCTAGTACCAATGCACACTGTTAAAATGTACATATTATTTCTACACTCTCAGAAATAAAGGTCACTGGGGCAGTACATTTTCAAAAGGGTCCATAATGGTACCTCAAAGGTACTTTTTAGGAACTAATATGCACCTTTTATGCACAACTGTGGACTATTTGGGTACAAATATGCATCTTTTAAAAAGTTACTGCCCCAGTGGCAGCTCCTGTACCCTATTTCAGAGTGTAGTATAGCTTAACCGCAGTACAGTGATCAGATTTATTTGCATTAATGTCAAAAACGTCAGGTTTTGAGGTGAAGTTTGACCTGGAAATCTGCTCTCCTCCTCCTTTGGATTCTCTTCGATGGAGATTTTGATGTTTCACTCACAACTTAAAGGGTGTCCTGACCTATTGCTGGTGAAAACTACCACACCAAATCACGTTTACAACATGACCACATAAACGTACACTGACGCATACTGCAGTGCAAAGGCAAAAACCACACGGTTTGTCAAAATTAAGACTGAAATCATATCTCCGGCCTTAACTATTATCATTAAACTGCTAACGTTTGCCTTTAAGTGCAATGCAACTCTCAAACGTTGGATTAATAAGCGTGTGTTTATGACTACACAGCATTTAGAAACATGAATGGTGGATTACAGTATTTAAGCCTAGTCACATGAACCAAATCCCACTGGTGTTTTGTTTCTGCACCCTAACTAGTGGACTGTAATTCAGCCATTACCAGTACAGTCCATAATACATCAGATATATGAGAAATTAACATAACTGATGGAGGGCAATGCATTAAACTAGCTTTGGCTTATTACCAACAGATTTGTTTTGAGGAAAGTTTCTTGGGGGGGTGAAAACGCCTTGATCTTTAAACGGACAGGTGTGAAAACGGCTGTCTTTAAGATGGAAAAACTATCACTTGGCACAAACTACACACAAACACACACACAACACAAAAGATACTGATAAAGTGCATGGACTTCTGTACGGGAGGTGCTTTCTCAAGTATAGCTCTGCTTTTCGGGATACACAGTCACCCTTTCTCATTGCTTTTGGTTACGCGTACTTAATAATACTACAAACTCAGGAATTCCTCATCTTTATAGGGCCTACGTGTCAGTTTTCTTCGATTTTACTCTAGTAGATTAAATTCAAGTGTGTTTATCTAGGGAAAATTCACCCACTAGTTTAAATTGTCATCATTTACTCACTTGTTCAAAGCCTGTTTGAGTTTGTTTCTTCTTTTGAACACAAAACAACTTATTGTGACAAATGCTGACTTCCATAGTACGTCTTTTACCGGCTATGGAAAACATTAAGCAAACCGGCATTCGTTAAAACAGAGTTTCTCAACCACGTTCCTGGAGGACCACCGACACTGCATGCTTTGGATGTCTCCTTTGTCTGTCACACCCATTACAGGTGTTTCCGTCTCTGCTAATGAGCTGATAATCTGAATCAGGTGTGTTTGGTTAAGGAGAAGTGGTAAATGGTGGTAAACGTGGTTGAGAAACACTGCTTTAAAATATCTTTTTTGTGTTGAACGGAAGAAAGAAAGATTTCAAACCACATGAGGGAGAGTAAACGGTGAGGTTGTTTTAATTTTTGGGTGAACTAACCCTTTTAAAGAACGCTTTTATGTTGGGATTTTTCAGGTCGTACAAATCAAGGCCTGAGTTTTTGATTTATGCAAAGGAATGTTAAAAATGAAAGCAAGTGCTACTGCATAAAAGACTGAACTATTTGGAAATAGCTTTACGTGCATGTTAAAAAAGGGAGGTTGGTTAGTTTAACTGAGGCAGTTATTATGGAGCCAGTCTCAAAAATAATACATTCATAAAATAAAAATCATAAGCATAAGCACAGCATAATTCACATTCACAAAATCCACACACAATTCGTGAATTCACTTGGAAAATACATTTTTGCCAAACAAACTGGATTTGTGCATTAATGTATTTACAAATTGGTTTTGCATATTTGCAAATCAGATTTACATATGCACGAATCGTGTTTTAAATTTGCGAATCGGATTTGCACATTTGCAAATTGTTTTTTGAATTTAATAAATTAGCGAATTGGATAAGCACATTTACGAATCGCGTTTTAAATTTACAAATTGGATTTGCGCATTTACGAATCCTGTTTTAAATTCACTAATTGGAGTTGCGCATTTATGAATTTACTAATTGGATTTGCATATTTACGAATTGTGTTTTGAATTTACAAATTACATTTGCACATTTACGAATCTTGTTTAGAATTTACAAATTGGATTTGCGCATTTATAAATTTACGAACTGGATTTGCATATTTACAAATCGTGTTTTGAATTTAGGAATTAGATTTGCGTATTGGCCAAATTGTGTTTTGAATTTACGAATTAAATTTGTGTATTTACAAATCTTCTTTTGAATTTACGAATGGGATTTGCGCATTTACGAATCCTATTTTGAATTTATGAATTGGACTTGCACATTTATGAAATTCAAGCGTTTTGAATTTACGAATTAGATTTGCGTATTGGCCAAATTGTGTTTTAAATTTACGAATTGAATTTATGCATTTACGAATCTTGTTTTGAATTTGCAAATTGGATTTGCGCATTTACGAATCTTTTTTTTTTTTTTTACGAGTTGGACTTGCACATTTATGAATTTCCGAATTGGATTTGCATTTTGTCTAAATTGTGTTTTGAATTTACAAATTGGATTTGCATATTTACGAATCCTGTGTTGAATTTAGGAACTGGATTTGCGTATTTACAAATCATGTTTTCAATTTACGAATTTGATTTTCGCATTTACGAATCCTGTTTTGAATATATGAATTGGACTTGTGCATTTATGAAATTACAAATTGGATTTGCATATTTACAAATCGTGTTTTGAATTTATGAATTACATTTACATATTTACAAATTGTGTTTTGAATTTACAAATAGGATTTGTGTAATTTTGAATTGTGCTTTGAATTTATGAATTGGACGTGTATTAATGAAGGGGTTTTTATTTAAGAATTTGTTTTGTGTATTAATGAATTGTGTTTTGAATTTACGAATTGTATTTGTGTATTATGAATTGTGTTTTGAACTCACGAATTGGATTTTGTAAATGTTGATTGTGCTGTGCTTTTATGAATTTTATTTTGTAAATGTATAATTTGAGACTGATCTGGCTCCATATAGATTAACATGTCTTGATGAATAATAATAATAATAATAAAAAAGCTGAATCTATCCGTTTTATCTCTGTGAAACTGTGCCAATTTTGAGTAACAAGTCAAAGATTAGTGACCATAAAAAGAGGTCAAAAACAGCACTTAAAAAAGGAAAGAAAGAAATGATGCATCTTAATAGGTGGCTTATAATACTTCTCTAATTACAAAAAGGTTGTGTGATTGTCACAGAATGCGTGAGGGCGGAAAATAAAATGGAATGATAGAAAACGTCCCATGTAACTCTCAAATTGGCTCAATATCAGCTCACGCTCAGCGGTCAGACCCAGAATCGCATCTACTTCCAGGTCGCCATGAAGGAATGGATATATTTTGGCAGTTGTGTGCTCAAAAAACGAGCGAACGACAGAAAGATGGAGGTCTTCTGTAGGTGGTGGAAAGATTGCAAAAGATGCGTCAGCACCCAGTTCGTCAACCTTGACTTTGCACAGCCGACACTTTCCCACCACGTTTTTTAGTCATGGAAGAGTCAGAAGCGAAAGGAAGCGGCATCACTAATCTGTCAATGGAAGAGGATAAGAGGAGCCAGCAACTCTGACTGCCCGAGGGCTGGAAGTAGAGCGACAGAGAAGGAGAGACGGGATAAAAGAGGAAGGAGGAGTGCTAAGAGGGAGAGCATAGTCCAGTCATGTCCAGCCTGTGAGCGGCGGACAGTAAGGCCTTGGTCTTCACAGTAGCACACAGCGAAAGAAGCTGCTCTTTTTCGGCTGTTCAGTGGTAATTTTTACACCGTGGTTGCTGCCCTGAGGATTGTTTCCCTCCTGTGTGAGCAAAGATTAAAAAAAAACAATCAAGATTCTTATTACTACGAGGAAGAGAGAGATAAGCAAGAAACAATGAAGGATTCATTCATTCATCAATTACTAACATTATGCACTCTTATTACCAATGATGTTCACACAATTTGATGAATTTACCAATTAATATTGACTTGTTTCCTGATTGTTTACTAATCCCTGACCTATTATTTCTCATAAACATTATATATTATTTGTCCACTATTATGTGCTTATTTACCAGTTATTACTGCACTATTACTACAATTCAAGTAAGAGAGAGATAAGCAAGAGACAATAAAGGATACATTCATCAAAACAGTGAGCAAACACTAAAATTATGTGCTCTGTTTCCAATTATGTCATCTTGTTTACACAATTTTATGAATTTACTAATTAATATTGATTTTATCATTTCTATTATTTTTCACTGATTGTTTACTAATGGCTGACCTATTATTTCTCCTTCACATTATGTATTATTGGTCCACCATTATGTGCTTATTTACCAATTATTAATATTCTATTACTACAATTCATGGAGGACAGAGATAAGCAAGGCACTCATTCATCATATCAGTCACGAATTACGATTCTTATGTACTGTCTTACCAATTATGTCTTTTTTTTTTATACAATTTGATGCATTTACCAATTAATATTGACTCGTTTGCAATCATTTTTCACAGATTGTTTACTGATGACTGACCTATTATTTCTCATACACATGTATTATTTTGTCCAGCATTATGTGCTTATTTACCAATTATTATTACTCTATTAGTTTAATTCATGGAGGACAGAGATAAGCAAGAGACAGTGAAGGATTCATTCATCAAATCAGTCACCAATTACGAACATTATGTAGTCTTACCAACATGTCATTTTGTTTACATAATTTGATGCATTTACCAACTAATATTGACTTGTTTCTAATTATTTTTGACTGATTGTTAATGTCTGACCTATTGTTTCTCATACACATTAAGTGTCATTGGTCCACCATTATGTGCTTATTTACCAATTATTATTGCACTTTTACTACAATTCAAGGACGACAGAGATAAGAGAGACCATGAGTACGTTTCCTGGACACAAATAATTCGATTAAGACAATACTCTGATTAAGAGTCCACCGCGTAAACATCGATTTTTGATTAATTTAATCAGATTAAGGTCATAATCGAACTAAACAGATATCGGATTAAGATATGTGGAGTATGCTGATTTTAGTGGCATTATTGAAGTGTAGTAAACACCTTAATCAAACTATTACTATCGTGAAGGAATTATTTAACAATTATTATTACTCTATTACTTTAATTCAAGGAGGACAGAGATAAGTGAGTGAAGGATTCACTCATCACAACAGTCACCAATAACGAACTTTATATACTCTTGTTACCAATTATGTCTTTTGTTTACACAATTTGATGCATTTACCAATTAATATTGACGTGTTTACAATTATTTTTGACTGAATGTTTACAAATGACTGACCTATAATTTATCATACATTAATATTATCCCACCATTTTGTGCGTATATGCTAACTGTTACTATTGTTTACAAGTATTACTGATCTATAATGAAATAATTTTCATTTTTTTTAATAAATCACTTTATTTTATTGACAAATTTAGTCTTGAGGTCGTATTTGTTAATCACCAAGCATAAATATATTTTTATTGAACTTTAACATGCAGAGACATCATTTACATTAAGTAATAATATAACACCCATCACTCATATCACTTAAATCTTCGCCCCCAAACTCAAGTCAATCACTAAGTTGATAAAATGTTTATTTTAATGTTAATTCACAGCACATTAACTGATGTCAACAACTAAAATGTACTAATAAATGCATGATATAAAAGTCCCCTTAAGCTAACAAATAAAAGTGCTATAACCAAATTCACTTTTTACATGAAAACCTAAAAGCACAACAAGAGAAAGTCTTACCAATTTTGTGTCCATCTTTGCTTTTATGTCTCTGGCGAGTGTTAAGAATGCCTGTGTGTGGAGCAGAAAACATCATTACGTCTAGATTAGACCTTTAAAAGCTCAATCAGCTGATAAGGAACTAAAATAAGGATTTATCATGAAAGCTATTTAGACTTACATTCTCAACGTTGATATTAGCCTTCGCACTAGTCTCCATGAACTTGATGCCGTACTCTAACGCCAGCTGAAAGGATACAGGCAAATTCAACATCAAAACGCATGTATGATTACACATTGTTTAGTATTTATAGTCATTTGTGGTAATGCAGGTAAATAATTAACTCAAAACTATTGTGGAAGATGTCATTACTGATGTAGCAATCAAAATTAAATGGCTTTATAATAGCAAACAGTTTGTTTTTCAAAAGAAGATCAGTCTAGTAAAGAAACTGGGTTCACTCACCTTCTCGCCTCTGTCTTTAGACACCTGCCTTTTCTCATTAATGTCACATTTGTTCCCCAAAATCATCTTTTCCACATCTGCTGACGCATGCTGTGTTGAAGGAGGAAGAAAAGAATATTAAAACCAGAACGTCGCTGTTGAACATTCATACCAGGGTTGGGCGATGTCGACCAATTTAACATCGTACGATGTTTAGCGTGAAACATTGCGATGGACGATGGCATCGTCGTCATAGGCGGTGCTGAATTAATTATTTATGAATAATTAATTAATTCATAACAAATTAATTATTTGTAGTCTACCGTTTAATCTGCCTGACCTGCATGGTGTTTGTTTTACCTATAACCAAGTCATAAATAAATAAAGATAAGTTACACATAAATGACCACCTGTCAATCACTGTTTTCGCAGGACTCTGGCATGAATAGGCAGAGTGACCTGTGTTGTTATAATAGCATTGACAAACCTGGTTGGTTAAAAAAGATCCACAACCAACAGGAACCAACCAACAGTATCTGAGGATTACACTAATATTACTACGTACAAGCGTGAAAGCGAAAGACTGAAGCAGTGCACTGATGCTGTGACACGTTACCTGATAGATTCAAAAGACCGAAGAGACGTTAGATAGAAACAAGATTAATTAAATATCACGATTAACAACAGTAGTGAGATGCGATCCAGCGGGACATCCGTAATAAACTGTCCGACGTGCACTGCTCTCTGGGGTCAAAAATAGAATTGGGATTGGGTCTAAATGTAGTGTATATTTTACACTTGCACTATTCTGCAAATAAAAAAACAAATAGGTAAAATTTACACATTAACTCATTTGAAAAACATTGATCCAAAACAAATTACAGTGCATTTAAACTGTATATTTTCATGTAAATGAAATTTGCTCATATAACACTTTACCAAATTTTCATTGTGTAACATTTTAAAGTAAAAACAGCGTCACAAAAGTATCATGTAGTTAAGACCTAGTGATTAATCATATTAAGGAAACACAACAGAAGACACGAAACCTGAAGCGATCTGTGAAAGGAAGACAAATCAGGCACTGAGACACTCACCTCCTCTATGTTTCGGATCCAGTTTTTAATGTTGTCAAATGACTTCTCATTGGTGATATCATAAACCAGCATAATACCCTGAGATCAGATAAAACTCATTACAACCGTGCACTATTATAAACAAAACAGCAAACTAGCTAAGATAACTTAATGGCATACACTGTAAAAATGCTGAGTTCAACCCAATCCTTCACACTGTCTTATGATACTTAATCGATTTTACACATTTAAGTGGATTGAACATTTAACAATTAAGTTGTCCCCCCCAAAAACTTAAGAATTATGCTGCTTTAACTCATATAAGTAGTTTAAACAAGTAGCAAAAGTCATGTGTTTTAGTGTATTTGAGCATTGTCTTACCATTGCACCTCTGTAATATGCTGTTGTGATCGTCCGGAATCGTTCCTGCCCTGCCGTGTCCCTGTAAATATAACAACACAAGCCTTGCAATTGATACTGCATTGCATTACAAGCTGAAATGTGGTTTGCAGATCTGCTGAAGCAGAAAACGGCATTCTCCTTACTAGAGCAAACCTAAAAGAGAACCATTAAATATAAAGGAGAAATTAACCCAGCCATGGTTTCACTAGTCAAACAGTGGCTCCTTCAGAAATTCTTCCACTAATGAATTTAGCCGTGCCATTCCAGCAATCCGCTAATGTTCAACTACTTGTTGGAGGAAAGAAGTCTAGAAACTCACCATATCTGTAACTTTATCTTCTTGCCATCTAGTTCTATTGTCCGGATCTTGAAATCGATACCTGGAGGAGAAAACACGCAACCGTCATAGGCCAAAAGTGTCTCTTTCAATTATTATAAATATTATATAACTATATTTAGGTATTAAAACCAATGCACATAACAGATTTCTAAAGAATGCACAACATTTGCTATTCATTTATTTTATGTACAAGAATTCCATGCATTAAACTACTAGACATTTAATATTACCTACAAAAAATAAAGCATAAGCATGAATGGTAAAGGATATATATCTTTAATTCAAAGCACTGATTGATCTTGTACCATTAGAGAGTTTACTTATGATCTTAAAAGTAATGGGATTAAGGCTGCACAATATATTGTTTCGGCATCAATATCACAATAGTCACATCGAAAGATCCGCAATGTGGCGTTGGGATTATTATAGTTGATCAGCAATGAAGAATGCCGTGTTATTTTGCATTACATTTGATTATTCAATAATAGAACAAAATATCAATGCTGGTTTATTGTGATATTCCACCCATGATACATTATTGATGTAGCCAATTATCAATATATTTAAAGGTACAAAGGATCTGAACTTATTCATCAGCATTGCACTGCTACCATTTAGGCAACAGTACATGAGGTGGCACTTCTCGTAGTGTTGAATCGAACGCATATCATTAGCTATGTTTCCATCCAAAAATGTGAACGAACTTTATGCGCAAAACTGGATTATCGCATAAAAGACGTGCGAATTTCCATCCAATGAGTCAATGCGGACAAAATCGTCACTTCCTGATTATCTATCAAATATCAACAATAAAAATGTAATTTGCTGCAGTAGGAGAAGCTGTGTGAATCTTTTCTTCGTTTAATAAATGACTTGTGCCTCAGAAGGCAATCTTGACACGCAGTGAACGCGCGGTGGCGTTTGAAGGTGTCACACGCGGAGCACTGATGCTCTTGACAGTTCTGGAGGTCATTAATGATATAATAACACAACTACTTAAACGGCAAGGCATTTTATAATGACCACAACAACATTTCAGATGTTTTACGATGTGCTCAGCCTGCTGGTTTGTCCATTTACACACATTTTTATCATCACACGATATCTTATAACAAAATCCCATGACCTTTTTTAATACACATACTGGAATTTATGCGGTAAAAGTGTTTCCATCAGTTTATGCGCATCTTTTCTTATCGAATAAAAAGTTTATCCTACTCAGTTATGCGCATACATTTTTTTTATGTGCATTTTCAAAACTTATGCGCATCATGTCACATCCATCAACCGTTTTTTACGCGCATATCCAAAATACGAATAAAAATGGCTGGATGGAAACATAGCTATTGTTGCATTCTACAAAACATATGCGCTGTTAATAAAATACATCATTTACAAATATCATGATATTTAGTGGATGGCTTTCTCGTGATACAATCACTGATGTTGTGATACATCACGATCAGAGGCTAAATATAATGACAATATCGTATCGTAATAATATATCGCCTTATATTATTTATTTACACTTGCAATTTCTTTGATATACTCCTCTACACGATTATTTCAATCAAAGTTAACGATTTCATTTAAATTAGAACTATTCAAGTCAGCTGCCGAAATTAATATTGTAATATACAAAAGAAAGAAAAATATCACAATGTCAGATTTTTCCAGTTTTGTGCAGCCCTAAATGGAATATCAAAATGTGCATATTACAAACTACGTCCTTGGTGTCCTGATATATATATATTTATTAGTATTGACAACTATCTTACATTTTTATGGTTTCTATAAGTTTTTTAACTAAATTGTTATTTGGTATAACAATAGTTTAAATACCAACAACAAAAACTGTCAGGCATATTTAAATTATAATAAATTGTTGACATATTATGTATTATATTATGTATATGGGCAATTCCATGCAAATGTCAACCTTGCCATGAAAAAAATTAAATTCACCAAAACAGCGAAACCATTTCTACATTTTTTTGTGTACTTTAGAAATACTCACAAATTGATCTGTAAATGTTTCAAACTATTATATTCGATTTGCCAAAGTCACACAAGAGGCAATTTCACATCTGTCTCATCCATAACGGAGAGATGTCACATCCATAAACAAGCTTTTCCCTCATAAACGCAAAAATGCTAAATAAAATCAATAATGTTTGTTCTATAGTAAGCCGACTCTTGACCTTTTGATTAGCTTTATTTATTTTGAGTTGTGCAGTTTAATTCCTAGAATTTCCACAAAGTATGTCGTACACTGTAAACTGACAGACTTTGTCACATCGATAACGCATGTTTATTTTCCACATTTAAAATGTTTTCAGATCGATATATTTCTGATCCCATAATATTTTAGAAAACATAAACAGTTGCTTCAATATCATGTTAATGTATACTTTCTATGTGAATTTATATTTTGAGTTTTTACTGCAAATGTCACATCCATAACGCTGGAATTGCTCATATATATTATTTAAGACTATGCAAGGATCACAGTTTGGCCCAAAAATATTCATTAATTGTAGATTTAGAGCAAAGCTACCCAAACTTGGGCCAACATTGGCCCACCTTTGATTTGGCCTGCCATCCCATCTGAGAAGAGAGGAAGAATTATGGGGATGGTTTAGAGATTATCATTTCAAATCTAATGTAATCTTTCGTTTGTTTGTTTTATTGTTAAAAGCGAATTTAATTGAAATGTTTCAATTAAATATTGTAAATCAATCAGATTTAGTTTAAATATACATATCTGATGCATTGAGGACAATGCAGAAACTTTGGTAAGCAAGCATTGAACTCTACTGTTCACTCTTATGTTTTTATTGCAATGTTATCATTTTAAAACATACTGCATTAGATAATACAATTAGTAATGTTTTTAATAAATTTTTCAATATTCTGATATAAATTAGAAAACTACCCATGGCAACTTTAATGTAATATATTTTGGTATATTTACCTTCGGCCCACAGCGCATAATGATATTTGGTTTTTGCCCCTTTTTACGAAAAAGTTTGACCTGTTTTGCAGTCCTTCACAAGTACCAATTCACCAATATTTACCAATCTGTCAGCAAGATATTATTGATCTTTTAAAATATATTAAAATGTATCATTACTCACTCGTTTGATATGTTATTCATTAATAAGCAAGTTTCGAGTTAAGTATTTTACTACATAAATGCTTCCTGCTAAATGACATCAGTTATTTTAATAAACATATTGACGTTTATTCTATCAAAAGTATGCCAAACCCATTTCTATTTTATTTTTAATATACTTTTATATGTATAACAATATATTGAGACTTCTGGTGTGTGTATAACAAGTGACATCTGATTAACACGTTTCCAAATATTATATATTCTTTATATATTTTAATTGAGTGTTCAACAAATAAATCTAGATATCTGGCATTTTTAAGCTTTTTAAATAGTAATAAACAGTAATTCTGAGTCTGAGTCATTCTGTCAGAGAAGCTAAGTTAGATGCTAGCAACCAAAACAATAACGTCCATCAAACACACAACAAATAGTCATATAAGATACTGAATCAAGAAACAAAATGTATGCAAAACTGTCAAAGTTCACAAACAAAACCAAACAACTATAACTCAAACAAAGCTAGCAGGACAGTTACTTGTCCATTAGCTTAGCCGTTAGCACAGCTTGACGTTTCATAAATAAATCCGAGCTCAAAAGCTTTAAAACGAAGACATAAATACCTATCGTCGAGATAAATGTCGAGTTAAAGGCATCCTCTGAGAATCTGAACAGCACACAGGTCTTCCCGACACCGGAATCCCCGATTAACAGCAGTTTAAACAAATAATCGTAGGTCTTCGCCATACTGAACGGATTGCGGAAATCCCGCCCGGTACTTTAGCAGACAGCGCTGAACTCGCAAAGCGGCGACCAACTGACCAATAGCACCATGGAGAAGGCTTCCTGTATGAATATTAATGAGGTCAAACTGACGTTCTACGTAACCTTTCTGCACGTAAAGTCATTAATATTCATTAAACATGCCTTCGTCATATTATGATTTGTTCATTCGCCGGCTGTCCGTTAAACGTCAGAATACGCGATTAATATTCATAAGCTAAGGCCTCGCCGTAGTATGATTCATAAAATATGCTTCCTGAACTAATACAAGACCTCATACCTTCACAGTAATTACTTACATAAGTCAGTGCCTGAAGGTCATCACTAATTAGTGTGTGTGCGTGTGTGTGTGTGTGTGTGTGTGTGTGTGTGTGTGTGTGTGTGTGTGGCCGGTCAAATTCCTTCATAAGACTTGGATTCATGCCTGCCGTTTATTTTCTTCACAATCAAGCCCTCACTACACACTATTTTAATGTAAAAACATTGTGTATATTCATAAATATTTCAATATGGTGTAAAGTACTGACAAATATAAACATTTATGAATAAATCAACAGTACTTATTTTAGGGTCCTTGGGATAGTTTATTTATATTCTATAAAATATTATGATAATTTTAAAAGATATTTATGTTTATGCCAATTTTAAAATGTTGTTTAGAAATGTTAAAATCAATATAAAATGTTTTATATGACGTGTTTTTATGGTTTTAGTTTACTAACCAAACGTTAAAAAATTACACACACACACACACACACATATAT
>CAIGQQ010032929.1:5023073-5042013 GCA_903798035.1 Danio albolineatus
TCAATGATTTATTTTCACCAGTGAAACCAATATAACATCTCAACATTCACAAATATACATTTCTGACATTCAAAAACAAAACAAAAACAAATCAGTGACCAATATAGCCACCTTTCTTTGCAAGGACACTCAAAAGCCTGCCATCCATGGATTCTGTCAGTGTTTTGATCTGTTCACCATCAACATTGCGTGCAGCAGCAACCACAGCCTCCCAGACACTGTTCAGAGAGGTGTACTGTTTTCCCTCCTTGTAAATCTCACATTTGATGATGGACCACAGGTTCTCTGTGGGGTTCAGATCAGGTGAACAAGGTCATTAGTTTTTCTTCTTTTAGACCCTTTCTTGCCAGCCACGCTGTGGAGTACTTGAACGCTATGATGGAGCATTGTCCTGCATGAAAATCATGTTTGTCTTGAAGGATGCAGACTTCTTCCTGTACCACTGCTTGAAGAAGGTGTCTTCCAGAAACTGGCAGTAGGACTGGGAGTTGAGCTTGACTCCATCCTCAACCCGAAAAGGCCCCACAAGCTCATCTTTGATGATACCAGCCCAAACCAGTACTCCACCTCCACCTTGCTGGTGTCTGAGTCGATGGAGCTCTCTGCCCTTTACCGATCCAGCCACAGGCCCATCCATCTGGCCCATCAAGACTCACTCTCATTTCATCAGTCCATAAAACCTTAGAAAAATCAGTCTGGAGATATTTCTTGGCCCAGTCTTGACGTTTCAGCTTGTGTGTGTTGTTCAGTGGTGGTGGTTTTTTAGCCTTTCTTACCTTGGCCGTGTCTCTGAGTATTGCACACCTTGTGCTTTTGGGCACTCCAGTGATGTTGCAGCTCTGAAATATGGCAAAACTGGTGGCGAGTGGCATCTTGGCAGCTGCACGCTTGACTTTTCTCAGTTCATGGGCAGCTATTTTGCACCTTGGTTTTTCCACACGCTTCTTGCGACCCTGTTGACTATTGTGAATGAAACGCTTGATTGTTCAATGATCACGCTTCAGAAGCTTGGCAATTTTAAGAGAGCTGCATCCCTCTGCAAGATATCTCACTATTTTTGACTTTTCAGAGCCTGTCAAGTCCTTCTTTTGACCCATTTTGCCAAAGGAAAGGAAGTTGCCTAATAATTCTGCACACCTGATATAGGGTGTTGATGTCATTACACCACACCCCTTCTCATTACAGAGATGCACATCACCTAATATGCTTCATTGGTAGTAGGCTTTCCAGCCGATACAGCTTGGAGTAAGACAACATGCATAAAGAGGATGATGTGGTCAAAATACTCATTTGCCTAATAATTCTGCACTCCCTGTATATCTCTTTCTCACTAGTTTTTGACTTTTCTTGGATCTCGGAATGATGTCTAGCTTTTGAGGATCTTTTGGTCTACTTCACTTTGTCAGCCAGGGCCTGTTTAAGGCCCCATTTACACTGTCCTGTCTTGATTCTGATTTGTTTGCCTGTCCGTTTGCTCGTTCTTTTAATTGTGACCCATATCTGATTCATGTGTTTACACCTGCCATACAATTTAGGACGTCGCGCATGCGTAAAGCCAGGTTCTAGCATCTGCGCCACACTAGCCACGATGGAAGAAATGATCTTGCTTTTAGCTCTGTGAAATATGCGAAGTTTACCCAACTTTCATATGATTTTGAGGCAGAAGAGGAGGGAAAGAGCTGTCATTGCAGCTTACGCCTATGGTTTATATATGGTGTCCTCCACTGACTCATCTCCCCAAAGGGCAAGAAGGCAGGTAACTTCTGCCGTCACCACTGACCACTTTCCTCCTCCGTGTTTCCTCTGTTGTTGTTGTTGTTGTTTACCGTGTCGGCGTCTCCACACACGCTCTTCCTTCTACGTCATTAAACCGAGGAGAAGTACCACATTGTCGCAAGTTTGATGACGTACAAAACAGAACGCCTCAATAAATCCCATCTGAATGTTTATGATATGTGGCATTGTCACATATCTGATCTATATCTGATTTATTTCCACATATGAAGAAGGCCTGAAACCCATCTCTGAATATCCGAATGCTTGCGATTATTTCGTGTTCACACGGTCACAGAACAGATCCCATCTGTGTCACATATGAGCAACAAATCCGAATTGGTCGCATTTAACTGGCAGTGTAAACGGTGCCTACGAGATTTCTTGATTGCGAACTGGTGTGGCAGTAATCTGGCCTAGGTGTGGCTACAGAAATCAAACTCAGGTGTGATGTTATATTTTACCATGGGGCGGTTTAGAGGGCGGCACGGTGGCTCAGTGGTTAGCACTGTCGCCTCACAGCAAGAAGGTCACTGGTTCAAGCTCTCCATTTGGCGTTTCAGTGTGGAGTTTGCATGTTCTCCCCACGTTGGTGTGGATTTCCTCCGGGTGCTCCAGTTTCCCCCACAGTCCAAACACATGCGCTATAGGTGAATTGGATGAGCTAAATTGGCTGTAGTATGTATGTGTGTATGGGTGTTTCCCAGTACTGGGTTGCTGCTGGCGCTGCGTAAAACATATGCCTGATAAGTTGGTGGTTCATTCCGCTGTGGAGACTCATGGAATATAAAGGGACTAAGTCGAAGGAAAATGAATGAATGGGGGGGGTTTGCAGTATTGTATTTTGTTTTCTCTTGATGATAAAATCCTTAATTTCAAAACTGCACGATGTGTTTACTTGCGTTATATTTGACTTATATTCAAATTTGCTTGATGATCTCAAACATTGAAATGCAAAAAAATAACTAAATAAGATACTAGTAAGGGGCAAATACTTTTTCACACACTGTATATATGACACATATTTAAACTTACATAAAGTCTCAGCAATATGCTAGACAATTTGTACTATATTATAGGGAACACACTGAGGAAGGCATTGTGCTGAAACGTTTAAGGTTTGTATGACACAAAGAATGTATAATGAGAATTGTACAAAGCAATTGTTTAATGAGTGCGAATCATGACCTTCTAAATAATATTACCGACAAGATTAACACGTCAAAAAAAGTAAAAAAATAAAAATAAAAAAAGGCAAAAAAAGGCGCACAGGGCAAACCTCACTACTATATTATAGTAGAAAATACTATATAAACTTAACTTAAATGTTAATTAAAATAATAAAAATGCAGGGCCACACAGTGGTTTAGTGGTTAGCACTGTGGCATCACAGCTAGAAGGTCACAGATTCGAGTCCCAGCTGGGTCAGTTGGCATTTCTGTGTGGAGTTTGCATGTTCTCCCTGTGTTGGCGTGGGTTTCCTCCAGGTGCTCCGGTTTCCCCCACAGTCCAAACACATGCGCTATAGGGGAGTTGGATGAACTAAATGAATGTATGAGTGTGTGTGGATGAGAGTGTATGGGTGTTTTCCACTACTGGGTTGTGGCTGGAAAGGCATACCGCTGCGTAAATCATATGCCGGAATAGTTGGTGGTTCATTCCGCTGTGGTGATCCCTGATAAATAAGAGACTAAGCTGAAGGAAAATGAATGAATAAATAAAATTTAAATCAAAGTGTTTCCTAAATGAATCTTTTTAAATGTAACCACCATATTAAGCATTAAATTATGTGAATGCATAGTAAAAAATAAAAACTATAAAAATAAACTATAAACGCCATAAACAATAACCATCATTGCATTTTTAAGCTAAATGATATTATTGCATAAATATTATAGATATAATTAACATAGATGATGATAATATTATCATACAAATCATTATTCATTCATTTTCTTTTCGGCTAAGTCCCTTTATTAATCCGGGGTCGCCACAGCGGAATGAACCGCCAACTTATCCAGCATTTGTTTTACGCAGCGGATGCCGTTCCATTTCTGGGAAACATCCATACATCCTCATTCACACACACACACTAAGGACAATTTAGCTTACCCAATTCACCTGTACCGCATATCTTTGGACTGTGGGGGAAACCGGAGCACCCGGAGGAAACCCACGCAACCACGGGGAGAACATGCAAACTCCACACAGAAATGCCAACTGACCCAGCTGAGGCTCGAACCAGCAACCTTCTTGCTGTAAGGCGATCGTGCTACCCACTGCGCCACCGTGTCACCCACAAATCATAATAATAGCAACAAACATTGAATATGAATTATAATATGAATAACTATCTATAATAACTAACATATTATTGTTTCGCTTTCAACAAAAAGAGCTGCAAAGACGACAGCAAAGAAAGAAAAGCAAGAAAAGGGAACAAGTGAGAACGTTCAAAGAGCAGAAGACATGTTTATTGAAGTTTAACATCCACATAAGAGAGTGTGAGAGATACATAAGGCACCAGTGAGCAAGAGAGATTTAGAGAGGCACAGCAAATCAGGAAGCCGCAGACTAATTTATGCAAGACAGCAGCACTTGATTGAACAAGACAGCTGTCAATCACAGTTCTGATTCAGTTATAAACCAGAGTATAATTGCATACAGTATGACCAATATCATAGGCACTCATAATGTTTAACAGAATTATAAGGAGGACATGTCAGTGAGAGCGTGATCCAGCTCCTCACTGATGGCCTTAAATCTCAGCTTCTGTGCATAAAGTTCATCTGCAGGGAAGAAAGGAGGCCAGAGGATTGAGAACGCAGGATCGGGAATAGGAAATTATGGAGAGAGAAAAAAGAAAGGAAACAATGAGGTCAAACATGCTAGGCAGTTTACTAGATTAGTAATATTACTAGAAGTTTTACTAGTTACTAAAGAAGCAGAGAAAGTGTTAGTAGCAAGCGGCAACCTCCCGCTCTCCCTCGGGAAGCCAATACGGAAGTAACTAAAACTGCAATTCATCGAAAATTCCGCTAGTCCTGGCTCCATAATAGAGCAAATCTCCAATGAGCCCACTGTTAAAATGGCCAACTTTACAGCAGAAAAAAAGGTGTTTACAGACTGGTACAAAGAACGATTTTGGTTCATATAGCTTATATTACCCTTCATGACAACTGTGAGGGGGTGAATTTTTTTATAACTCATCCGTTTCCTTTATATTAAGCTAAATTAAGTCTGCATAATTAAGGGCGTGGCCACTTGAGTGACAGCTAGTCCCGCTGGTCGCCGTCACTTTACCTCAGCTGATTCTGGCTGATTAGCTCTTGATCTCGGCATCTTCATCGTATTTTTGTGTTGCTTTATGCGGCTTTACACAGTCAGTTGTCTTTTGGAATTATTTCCTACAATTATCAGATAATATGGCATGCTGTGTGCAGTTAATTGTGCTCACAAACCATTCACGTGGCCTCCGTTTCCCAGGTGAGTGAAATGATATACTTATACCATCTCTATAAGTGTAATTACTTTATTTCGGATAATTTATGATTTATAATGTTCTTCAGAACTCTAAAGCACTCCAGAATCTGACAGATTGATCAGCTGTAGTCTATAAAATCATCATCTGAAGCGTAGTCATACAGTGTTCGGCCTGGATTTCATCAATAGCCCTGCATTTACTAAAACAGACTATATCTGAAGTGTTTGGATGTAATTCGCACTTTCTTCCTGTTGAAAAACATCATAAGAACGATGTTAAGTGGCTTGATGTATTACAACAGTGTTTTCAACAGACTAAACACTTTATTGATGTAGTGTACAACCAAGCACATGTGGTCAGAACACAAACGAGTCGCAGGTAATGAAATATTATGTGTTTCTCCCATAAGAAAGCCCTTAGCTTAATGCCAGCATGCGTCCCGTAGCTCCGCTCACGCTCCGCCCACGCTCCGCCTCTTTGCCCTTGTTTGGTATGCCTCGGTTGGTGCGATGACGCGCGAACAAAATGGCGACGGTTAGCCACGCCTACTAGTAGCTACTTTTGGGTTCATCAGAAACCTATGGGTGACGTCACAAATACTACGTCCATATTTTTTACAGTCTATGGTTAGTAGATGTAAAGGAACCAAAGAAACAGGATATAACGTGAAAGTAATGCAGTAGAAGTCATAATTATTGCATTTTTTGTCCCCAATTTTGCTTAACGGAAAGATTTTTCCTACACATTTCCAAACATGATAGTTTTAATAACTCCTTCTAGGGCCAGACGGAATCTGCGGACATTTTTTGCTATTTTTGCGAAGTATTTTGTTAAAAAAATCTGCGGATTTATGCGGAATGATTTTGGGAATTTCAAAACTAAAACCATAATATATGAAATAAAAAGTAATACCATTTTATCTTTTATTGAATGTTTGCAATGCAAATCTAATTAGATCCACTTTATTTGGTAAACAAAGCAAGTCTTCTATATAAAATATCTACTAAAAGACAGAAAATATTACTTTACAAACTGTATTGTAAATAAATCATGGATATTTTCATATTAATCAATATTATTAATGGAATTAATTTGAAAACTGAATAAATATACATTTACACAAGTAAATAAACAGAATCAATGATGGGCTAAAAATCTGCAGAAATCTGCGGAATTCTGCGCGCACAGATTCTGTGTGGGCCTACCATCTCTAATAACTGATTTCTTTTATCATTGCCATGCTGACAGCACATAATATTTGACTAGATATTTTACTAGATACTAGTATTCAGCTTAAAGTGATTTTTAAAGGCTTAATGAGGTTAATTAGGCAAGTCATTGTGTAACGGTGGTTTGTTCTGTAGACAATCCAAAGCAAATATTGCATAAGGGGGCTAATGATATTGACCTTTAAAGGGCACCTATGGTGAAAAATCTACTTTTCAAGCTGTTTGGACAGACATATGTGTAAGTATAGGCCCGTTTACACTAATGAATTTAAGTTTTAAAACGCTTAAGTTTTGCTAGGGTTACGCCATCTGTCCACACTACGCCGGAGTTTTCGAGCCCCAAAAACGGAGTGTTTTGGAAACGCTGGAGAGGCCGTGTTCATTCTAAACCGCTGCTGCTCTGTCTCAGTGTGGTTGGGGAAAATGGAGACGTCTGAAAACAGAGGCGTGGCTGCTGAGATTCGCTACTTGATTGGGGCTTTTGGGTCATTGCGTAACCTTCCCTTATTCGTCAAGCTCCTATCACATGACTATAACGCCACCAGAAGACAGCAGACCAGCCTTCACTGTAAACAACATGGACAGAAATGAGAGCGTTGCTTGCTTGCACTATTGTCCAATTTAGGCGCCGTTGTGCAATTAAATTCTGCCTTTTTTCTTTTTTCTTTTTTCAGCTGCATATATTTGCAAGAGGCAAGCTACTGTTCTAGCACTCGCTAATCGCTCGCGTTTCAAGCGGCGTAAGCCCTATTTAGAATGCCGGTTTTGGGTTAGGGTTTGTTGACTAACAATAACCAAATGCCGAGCAAGACACATGCTTCCTGTTTATACTTGAACGCGCATGCCCAGAGTGCACGAATGGTCACGTGATATACGTTTTTGGTGGAGTAGTGTGGACGGAGATATGTTCAGAAACACTGGGTGAAACGCTAGTGTGGACGCGGATCGTTTTCATGCTAAAACGCCATTTTAAAACTAAAACGCTCTAGTGTAAACGGGGCCATAGTGTATAGACCGTCATATTGGGGTGATATAAACACACCCAGTCCAGTGGACCAATTGGAGCGGTTTTAACCCACCGAATTGATTGACAGCTGCGTATTAACATGTCTCCGTAGTAACGCATATAATCATATCAACAAGACAGGACGTAACCAGGAATAAAAGATCTGTTCATTGCTCTGTGATCATCAATCATCGTCAAATGTGATCAAGAGTGAGTTTCACAAATTTAACACGTGTTTAAAACAGTGCATGTTTGTAAAAAACTACAGCGATTTACTTCAGCTTTACTTCATCACCACAGCCGTGTGTCAGGACAATTATAAAAGAAGACGCTTCAATCCCGGTTTGTGGACATTAAATCAGGTATATTTTGTACATTAACATAACAGATATCCATACAGCAGTGGATATTAACCTGTATCCTGTCCCATTTGCGTGCAAAAACTGTGCAAAGCTAAATGCGCGCACTGTCTGTGTGTGTGTGTGTGTGTGTGTGTGTGTGTATCCGATAACTTTGTAACTACATTGTGTGTGACTCATCGTTGCAACTCCACAACAAACACATCAAACACTCATTGAGAAAGTTCTTACTGTAGTATTTCTCACAAACGTTACGTGAGATCTGCTTCCTTTATATCTGTCTGTTATCTGAGGCAGCCGAGGGCGGGGAACGGTGGGCGGCACGTGGGAACGGTGGGCGGAGAGGACTAGCCTTAAAGGCCCAGTACACAAAAACAGCCACAAGCTGTTTAGAGCTATATTACACAAACTACTGAAAGCTATAAGAAATAATCTGATGGGTGTTTTGAGCTGAAACTTCACAGACACACTCTGGGGACACTAAAGACTTATATTAAATATAAAAAAGGGGTGAAATAGGTGCCCTTTAAATGTCTTTTAAAAATTAAAAACTTTAAAAAACTGCTTTTATTCTAGCTAAAATAATACAAATAAGACTTTCTCCATAGGAGAAAATATTATAGTAAATACTGTGAAGAATTCCTTGCCCTGTTAAACATCATCTGGTAAATATTTGAAAAGAAATAAGAGTAATAATTCTGACTTCAACTGTACGTGTAGGCTGAAGTCTATATTTCCAATCAACAGGTGTTGCACAATCAAACATTAAAACCAGCTCTTCGGACAGAAACAGTGTCATAGTGACTACAGATTAGTGGTCAAATCTATGGCGCAGAAACGGTTTAGAAAAACGAGTTGAGCAGGTCAAACAAGCTGACATCATTAGAGTTGTGCAATGAATAGAGAAATAAAGCTGGACTAGCTGCCACACGCAGACATATAGGGCAAAGGTCAAATTCCAGCGGAAGCCATTAGTGATGTCATCAACTGGAATTCCTCAGTTTTCCTCAGCACTGACTTACCCTCAAGATCATCAATGGTCTTTTCCAGTTTGGCCACCGTCCTTTCTGCAAACTCTGCACGCGTTTCAACCTGTGGGGGGAAAAAGGAAAGACTGGCCTGAAATATTCTCTGAGTACATGTAAATCTACATCTGCCTGAATAGTTTAGTTAAAGTGGACCTATCATACCTTTTTACAAGATGTGAAATAAGTGTGTGTGTGTGTGTGTGTGTGTGTATGTGAAGTTTCAGCTCAAAATACCACACTAATAATGTTTTCTAACTCTCTGAAACTGACTTCTGTAGACTTTGATCCTAATTGTGGCGTTCTGGTGACTGTCGCTTTAAATTCAAATGAGATTGTGCTCTTATCAAAAGAGGGCGGGGCTATAAATGCCTGCATGTCAGCATAGTGGCGGATTCAAAAACAAGACTAACGTCCTATGCTAATGAGGGAGAGATGGTCACTAGTGGGCGGGGCTTTCCCCTTCTGATGACACATATAAAGAGAGAATGTCAATCAAAGTGTTTCTGCAGACTGTTTATATCAAGTGTGATTATAAAAAATGCAGTGTATGAATGTTTATCATTAGTAGCTGCCACAAAACAGTGTTAAAATCTCTAACAAAGGGGATTTTAATCATAATAGGTACCCTTTAAATTAGATGTCAATAATATAGATCTTATTTAAATGGATAGTTCACCAAAAATTGAAAATGTAGTTAATTTACCCTCACGTCACTGAAGATTATAGATCCTTAATGAGAAAATTCTCCCCAAAAAATGTAATTCTGTCATCATTTACTCATCCTTCACTTCACAAACCTGTTTGAGTTTTTATTTTTCTGCTGAACACAATAGAAGATTAACTATAAACTATAAATATAAATACACAAATCCAGTTCGTAAAATTCAAAACAATTCGTAAACATAAAAATCTAATTCATAATTCAAAACATGATTTGTAAATATGCAAATTCAGTTCGTAAAATTCAAAACACAATTCGTAAACATGCAAATCCAGTTCGTAAATTCATAAATGCGCAAATCCAATTCGTAAATTCATAAATGTGTAAATCCAATTTCTAAATTTAAAACACAATTCATTAATGCACAAATCCAATTTACAGTATTTGGCAAAAATACTTATGATTTTTACTTGTGAATTTACAAATTGCGTATATAAATTTACAAATTAGATTTTGTGGATGTGAATTATGCTGTGCATGTATGAATTTTATTTTGTAAACGTTTTATTTTTTAAGACTGATCTGGCTCCATACAAACCTAGCTAAAAATCTTAGCATTTACTCATCCTTCACTTCACAAACCTGTTTGAGTTTATATTTTTCTGCTGAACACAATAGAAGATAAACTATTGACTTCCACAGTATTCGTCTTTCCTACTATGGAAGTCAATGGTTATATTTCAATGTTAAAATAACTTCTTTTGTGTTTAACAGAGAAAAGAAACTAAAGGGTTTGGAAGCACTTGAGGGTGAGTGAATTTTCATTTTTGTGTGAACTACCTCTTGAAATAAGATATTTAGCTGAATCTGTGGTCCATAGAGATTCACATAATGCAAGTCAATGTTGAGAATCAAAATTAACAAGTCTAAACCAATCTAAGGGGTTCTTGAAAATGTCTTATAATAAGCGAAATGCTCAAGAAATGAAACATTATTTTAATATTATAATCAAAAAACACAAATTCAGCTAAAAATCTGAATTATAATGGTCTACTGAAGAAAAGAGAAGAACCGCCTACATCTTCAATGGCCTGCAGGTGAGTGAATTAACTATAAATTTACATTTTTAAAGTGAACTATCCCTTTAAAGAATATTTTTAGCTAAATGGTGTCCTTAATGATATGTATAATGCAAGTCAATGGCTACCCATTTTTGAGATTTATTTACAATATTATCATTACGCACCACAAACCTACATGCATGGGGCCACGGTCTCAAAAATAATACATTTACAAAATAAAACTCGTACAAGCACAGCACAATTCAGGTTTATAAAATCCAATTTGTGAGTATACAACACAATTCATTATACACAAAAACAATTCATTAATTAACAACACTTCAAAAACACACAAATCATATTCTTAAATTCAAAACAAAATTTGTAAATTTGCAAATCTAATTTGTAAATTCAAAACACAATTCTTAAATATGCAAATCAAATTCGTAAATTCTTAAATGCGCAAATCCAATTCGTAAATTCAAAACATGATTTGTAAATATGCAAATCTAATTTGTAAATTCAAAAAACAATTCGTAAATATGCAAATCTAATTCATAAATTTAAAACATAATTTGTAAATATGCAAATCTAATTCAAAGATTCAAACTTGATTTGTAAATATGCAAATCCAGTTTGAATAATACAAAACGCAATTCGAAAATATGCAAATCCAATTCGGAAATTCATAAATGTGCAAATCCAATTCGTAAATTCAAAACACGATTCGTAAATACACAAATTCAGTTCGCAAAATTCAAAACACAATTCTTAAACATAAAAATACAATTCGTAAATTCATAAATGCGCAAATCTAATTCATAGATTCAAAACATGATTTGTAAATATGCAAATCCAATTTGGAAATTTAAAGCACGATTCGTAAATATGCAAATCCAGTTCGTAAAATTCAAAACACAATTCGTAAATATGCAAATCCAATTTGTAAATTAAATACATAATTTGTAAATATGCAAATCTATTTTGTAAATTCAAAAAAACAATTCGTAAATATGCAAATCTAATTTGTAAATTGAAAACATGATTTGAAAATATGCAAATCTATTTTGTAAATTCAAAAAAACAATTCGTAAATATGCAAATCTAATTCAGAAACTCAAAACATGATTTGTAAATATGCAAATCCAATTCGTAAATTTAAAAGCATGGTTCGTAAAATTCAAAACACAATCCGTAAATATACAAATCCAATTCGTAAATTCATATAAATGCGTAAATCCAATTCCTAAATTCAAAACACGATTCATTAATGCACAAATCCAGTTTACAGTATTTGGCAAAAATTTTGATTATTTATGATTTTCACTTGTGAATTTACGAATTGCATCTACAAATTTACAAATCTGATTTTGTGAATGTGAATTATGCTGTGCATGAGTATGAGGTATGAGTTTTATTTTGTAAACGTTTTACTTTTAAGACTGATCTGGCTCCATACAAACCTAGCTAAAAATCTTTAATGTTCTACCGAAGAAAAAGAAAATATTGCGTAAATAAATTATTTGGGTGAACTATCACTTTAATGCAACAGGCTTTTAAAGGAAGCTCTACTGCCCCCTAGAGTACTAAACTTGGTTACTTAAGTAGTCATTTTTACACCATCAGCTTCCTTTATTTTGCAATTCTTTGCTGTTTTGACCCTTTTAAGTGTATATAAATGGCACTGCACGTAAGCAATGCCTACATGAAAGCATGCATCAGAAAGACTTGCATGCAAATCTATTAGAATAAATAGTTGTTTTAGGTTAACTTGCCCACCTCTTTCAGTTTATCAGTCAGAACTTTGATCTCATCCTCGTATTTGTCCTCTTTCTCTGAATACTGCAGACAGAAAATGACAAGGTTATTTAGACTCCACTGATACTCAGAATAAATAATAAAAATAAATAAATAAAACAAATACATAAATAAACAAATAAAACAATTAGGTTATATAACTTTTTTGTTGAAATAAAATAAATGTGAAAATTAAATAATAAAATGTTTTAGTTCAGCTACTTGCCAAGGAATTATTTTGTTAACCACAATGTACTAAAATAGCTTTAAAAAAAACAATAAATAAATAAATAAATAAATAAATAAATAAAAATAATAAAAAAAACAACAACAATAATAATAATAATAATAAATAATACAAATAAATAAATAAATAATAATAACAATAAAAATAAAATAAATAAATAAATAAATAATAATAATAAACAACAATAATAATAATAATAATAATAATAATAATAATAATAATAAATAATAATAAAATAATAATAATAATAATAATAATAAACAATAATAAATAATAATAATAATAATAATAATAATAATAAATGAATAATAAAAAAATAAAAAAATAAATAAGGTTTTAGTTATGATACACCCAAAATAATTCAGCATAAATCCGCAGATCTATCTCCGCAGAAATAACAAAAATGTTCCCAGATTTTGTCTGGGCCTAGTCATCACTCAGCTGACTCACCTTTTCTGATTGGGCTTCCAAAGACTTGAGGTTGTTGGTTACATTTTTCAGCTCTTCTTCCAGATCTCCACCTTTACTATAACAAAAAAAACATAAAAATGTTTTGAAAAAAATTATGATAAATTCTTATGACTCAAATGGGAGTTTAGGTGAAGTATTTTACGAATTTCAAGATTTATTGTGCTTGCAGCTAGATTTCAGCATGCAATCGTTAATATTTAGGTGAAAATGCACAAACATTGATGTGATTCTGTAAATTACAGATGTAAAAACAATAATTATATTATTAAAAAATAAAAATGCATGAACATTTAGATATTAAACAGGCTGTTCATCCAGCATACATCAGCAAAAATCTCATTTTCCTGGTTTTACACTATAGGTAACATCTAAATTAACTGGTTTTATTATTCAAACAAATATTGCTAACATTACTAACGCAACAGACTAAAGGTGCTGTAAGTTTCTGACTCTTCGAAAGCATCCAAACACCATAATATGTTTGCAGATAATCAAGAAACATGCTCAATGAACATACTTGTTTATCTGAAAAACAATGCTGAAGTCAGATATTCTGCTTTGAAAATGTGCGTTAGGTGTCGAAAGTTTTTGTTTTGGTTCCTTTAACCTGCCCAATGTCAGTTTAGCCAATTATATTAGAGCATCCGGGTTGCCTTGTTGAGAAACAGTGTATTTAATTTATTCAGTCAGGAAGGCTCTCAAAAGTGTGTGTCTGTGACCGAAATGCGACCTCTGGTGGAATTCTCTCGGAATTCTGACTTTATAACTCGGAATCGCGACTTAATAACTCAGAATTCTGATTTAATAACTCGGAATTCGGACTTTATAACTCGGAATTCTGATTTAATAACTCGGATTTCGTACTTCATAACTCGGAATTCAGATTAAATAACTCGGAATTCTGACTTTATAACTCAGAATTCTGATTTAATAACTCGGAATTTGGACTTTATAATTTAGAATTCGGACTTTACAACTCGCAATTGTGACTTTATAACTCAGAATTCTGATTTAATAACTCGGAATTTGGACTTTATAATTTAGAATTCGGACTTTACAACTCGCAATTGTGACTTTATAACTCGGAGTTCTGATTTAATAACTCGGAATTCTGACTTTTTAACTCAGAATTTTGACTTTAAAACTTGCAATTGCGACTTAACTCGGAATTGCGACTTAATAACTTGGAATTCTGACTTTATAACTCACAATTGCGACTTTATTACTCAGAATTCTGACTTTACAACTCGGAATTGTGACTTAACTCAAAATTCTGACTTTATAACTCATAATTCAGACTTAATAACTCGGAATTCTGACTTTATCATTTTTTTATTTATTTTTAAATCATTATTATTATAAAAAAATATATATATATTTTTTTATTTGGTATATATATATATATTTATCATTCAGTGGCAGAAACGGGTTTCCATAGTTTTTCCATATACAAAAACACGAGAAAACAATTTAATGTTCTAGAAAAAATATGACTTGAAAGCCAAGTGTCTCATGAGTTTATATTTCAAATTTGATGAAGATAGCATACAAAATGAGATTTCTGTGAAAAGTTCTTTAAGTGAGGCTTCAATATATCGATTACCTTCTTTCCCTCACTGTCAGAGGCATTTCCTCATAACTGACCCTCCCAAACTAAAACATTAACAGTTGCTGAATAATTTGGTCCACATTCACAGTTCATGTATTTTTGGAAAGAAGACACTCTGGGCATTATTATCCATCATCTAGAGTTTATAATGCTCAAAATGAAAAAAAGTTATAGATGCTTATGTAAAAAAAAAAAATGCTCCGCACTAAACATTTTACTATTTCATAAACAAATATATGAAATTAGTCCTGAGGCAATACAGAAAAGTAATAGGTCAAAAGCTACACATCTCCTGAGTATACGTTTTAAATTTGATGCCAATATTATGCAAATATCCCATTGAAAAACAACTAGCTGTAATGTGTGTGTAGCAGAGGCCAGCTAGTGAAGTGCTGTGCAGGTAAACCTCACTCCTCTGACCTCTAAAGGTGCTCTAGCGACATACACTAGAGGCCATGGCCTTTAGCCTCCTTGGTAGAGCTACCGACTCCCATGCGGAAGGTCGCCGGTTCGATACCAGCTCGGAGCGGGTTGGGTGGCGTAGGACTGGTGGGGTTACATGTGCTTGAGGGTTTTAGCTTTAGACTGATGTATAGTTTTTTAAGACTACTTGTGTTCTTTTTGGTGTAATCTATTCTTTAACACTGACATGTGCAAATACAGCACCCCAGTGCGTCCGCGTCTGAGTGCTGGCTAAAGGCATTCTTTTCCACCATCGGTTCTTAAAAGACAATGTGTACTAACAGTTCTGCGATCTCTGCTCTTTCTTCTGCTCTTTCCAGTTCACCTTCCAGAATCACCAGCTTACGGGCAACCTGTAAACACACAAACACACACCTATAAAGACATCTGAATCAGAAAGTAGCAGTAAAGTGTATGAAGCACACGTCTGACCTCTTCATATTTGCGGTCGGAGTCTTCAGCGATGTGTTTGGCCTCTTTCAGCTGTATTTCCTGAATTTCCATCTTCTCCTCATCTTTCATCGCGCGGTTCTCGATCACCTTTATGCCTCTGAGAGTAAAACATAGCATAATTGTCTTCCAGATGCTGCACACACGATTTGTTACACGTTATTGTCAGCTAATCTGGGCGAACAATTACATTCATCATTGAATAATGCAAAAATTTGCAAGTGCAAATGAGCTATTTTTACATTTAAACTTCTAATTATTAATACTTTAGGGTGGCACAGTGGTGCATTGAGTAGTGCTGTCGCCTCACAACAAGAAGGTCGCTGGTTCGAGCCTCGGCTGAGTCAGTTGGCATTTCTGTGTTTGCATGTTCTCCCCATGTTGGTGTGGGTTTCCTCCGAGTGCTCTGGTTTCCCCCACAGTCCAAACACATGCGCTATAGGTGAATTGGATGAACTAAATATGCCATAGTGTATGAGTGTGCGTGTGTGAATGAGTGTGTATGGATGTTTCCCAATACTTGGTTGCAGCTAGAAAGGCATCTGCTGGAATATGCCGGAATAGTTGGCAGTTCATTCCGCTGTGGCGACCCCTGATAAATAAGGGACTAAGCTTAAGGAACATGAATGAATGTGTGTTTGCACTGACCTCTCGCTCTCATCGGCTGCTTTCTCAGCCTCCTCTAGTTTCTGGAGCGCAGTGGCCAGTCTCTCCTGAGCTCGGTCCAGTTCCTCCTCCACCAGCTGAATCCTGCGGTTCAGTGCTGCTACGTCTCCTTCAGCCTGAACACACACACACACACACACACACACACATTGGATTTCTATGTTTTAGGGGTCTTTTCATAGTCATAATGTAGTTTATGCTGTACAGACTGTATTCTGTGTCCTCTTTCCAGTCTACACGGTCTTTCGTCTCATTTTACGTTTGATCAACTAAATGAACGCTGACGTCTGTTGAACTGATTGCATTTTAATCACATCACAACATCGATGGTGGAAATGGAGCCTTATGAAATTGAAAATAGTCACATTCACTGGACGTTTAACATTGCCTGAAAAACACCAGCTGTGCGAATACCCCATTCGACCCCTAAACCCTACCCTCAGCAAACAATCTGCATTATTACATTTTCAAATATTTAATTCTGTGTGATTTATGAGATTTAGGAGCCAAAAATATGTCCCAACAAGGTCAAAATTGACTGGCATTGATGCATTGGTACATTTGGTTCCAACAAATGATGAATACTACGATGAGTCCACACATACACAAACATGTTGGGTTTCTGTTTTACGGGGTCTTCTCATAGTTATGAGAACAGTCTACTGTACAGTATTTTGTACAGACTGTATATTGTGTCCTCTTCCCACAACTCTACCCCTAAACAATAACCTCACAGGAAACAATCTGCATTATTACGCTTTTAAATATTTGATTCTGTGTGATTTATGAGTAGTTTTCCTTATGGGGGCCAAAAAAATATGACCCTACAAGGTCAAAAATGACTGGTATTGCTATACTTGTGGGTACATTTGGTGCCCACGAATAATGAATACCAGGATGAGTCCACACGCACACACTTGGCGAATTCTTGCACAGTTTACATTAATTTTTAATAAGACACAGTCACATAATATTAGTGTAGAGAACATGTAACCATTATGTCCATTTAACAAGTCTTGACGCGTATTAGTGATCTTACACTTGATCACGACACGAGAGTCCATGCAATTCAGTGTATCTTTGTTTATTTTTTACATTAGACATCCACACATGTCAATCTTGTCACAATCCACTTACATACAACTTGTTTGCACCAGCCTGATGAATTATGACCTCAATTTTCACTTTTACGGTCAAAAGCTTGTGATCTCCAACTCCTGCACGTCACACTAACAACTCGCGTGTGTCTCCAAACATGCGTACTACACATGCGCAGTGAAAAAGTAACTCAAAGTACATGACGTGCAAATCAACACAAACACATTATATAACACAAAAAATTATAAAAAATGAACAGTAATATATGAAATACGGCTTTTACCATTTAATATTATTATAACTCCTTAAAAATCACAATGTTAAGTCTCTTTAATCCAATAAAACCTATAATGAACACTTGAACACTTTTTGTTATATATATATATATATATATATATATAAATGATAATGCACTTTGTTGGTTCTCTTCTTATTTAAGTGACAGAAAACAGTTTGTGCAGATAAGGAATAGACGCTCTGATCCTGTTTCAGTCATTCACGGTGTCCCTCAGGGGTCAGTATTGGGCCCGCTTTTATTTATTATTTATATTTTACCTCTAGGAAATATATTTCGCTCTTTTGGCATACATTTTCATTTTTATGCAGATGATACACAGGTTTATATCTCCACAAAACCTACAACATCTCACCCCCCTTCAGACCTTACTAAATGTTTACAAGAGATTAATATATGGATGACGAATAATTTCTTAAAATTAAATGCCAGTAAAATTGAAGCCCTTCTTGTTGGCTCTAAGCCTACTTTATCCAAATCTCAATCTTTTCCTCTGTTTATTGATAACTCCCCTGTCAATTTCTCAGCTCATGTTAAAAGTCTTGGGGTTATACTAGATGGCATCCTCTCATTTGGTCCTCATATTAGTAACATCTCGCGTTCCGCCTTTTTTCATCTGCGTAACATTGCAAGACTTCGCTCTTCACTATCTCAGCAAAGTACTGAAGTCCTTGTTCATGCTTTGGTTACATCACGGATTGACTACTGCAATTCACTCTTGTCTGGCATTCCTGATAAGCAACTCCATAGACTGCAGTTAATTCAGAATTCAGCGGCTAGGATAGTCACCCGCTCGCGCACTTCTGATCATATAACTCCAACTCTTTTTCACCTGCACTGGCTCCCTGTTCACTATCGCATACAATACAAAATCCTCCTCCTAACGTATAAAGCTCTTCATAACTTGGCCCCACCCTATCTCTCTGACCTTCTTCATTTCTACACTCCTTCACGCTCACTGAGATCATCTTCTGCTGAACTGTTGTCAGTTCCAAACTTCAAGTTGAAGTCATTTGGTGGCAGGGCTTTTAGTTGTGCAGCACATAAGCTATGGAACTCCCTGCCCTTACACATTCGCCAGGTGGACTCTATTTCCAATTTTAAATCTCAGATAAAAACATTTTTGTTTAGAATTGCTTTTAATGATTTGCTGGTTTGATATTATGTTGATTGTTATTTTTACTGCTTGTTTTTATTATGTGATTGTGATCTATTGTAAGGTGTCCTTGAGTGTCTTGAAAGGC
>CAIGQQ010032929.1:5072013-5084992 GCA_903798035.1 Danio albolineatus
TACTGACATTCAACAGACATTTAACCGACTATAAGAACCCACACACTCAAATTTAAAATAAAACTTATTAATTATTATTTCATTTATTATTATTCTCTGTTTATTTGTGTGCTTGAATAATCATGCTTCATATCATTACCACATTGAATGTTCTTCATGCGTTTGATAAGTAAGTAACTCGTCTCCACACGGCTGGCCATATATCAACACACCTCCTTGAGGATTTCTGGATTTAAATAAACACATCTCAGACATTGCGAGAAGGGCAGTGGAGAGAAAGAAAGAGTGCGTGTTTGTTTCAGTCCAATGAAAAAAGATCCTCCCACAGGAAGTGCATCTACTCTCTCCGTGGCCTTTTATGGTCAAAACACCCAAAAAAGCAAACGGGCACCTTGGGAATAGACTAATTTAATAGAGTGAGTCAAGAGCAGAGCAGAGGTCCTGAGAATCAACAGCACTCAATAACAGTCTTATCATGCATTCAGTTACATTCATATTCACACACTTTTTTTGCTCACACACAGTTTTTATATGTAAATGCTGAAACTAGAATCATCAATGTAACCAAAGAGACACTTTTACAATATGACTTTTTTAAATAATCATGTTTTTGCTTTGAAGTAAGATTATTTCGCTTTCCCTTATGGCAGCTTATTCTGCTCGTTTAAAATTCATTCATTCATTCATTTTCTTTTCGGCTTAGTCCCTTTATTAATCCGGGGTCGCCACAGCGGAATGAACCGCCAACTTATCCGGCATTTGTTTTACGCAGCGGATGCCCTTCCAGCCGCAACCCATCTCTGGGAAACACATCCATACATTCTCATTCACACACATACACTATGGACAATTTTAGCTTACCCAATCCACCTGTACCGCATGTCTTTGGACTGTGGGGGAAACCGGAGCACCCGGAGGAAACCCACGCAACCACGGGGAGAACATGCAAACTCCACACAGAAATGCCAACTGGCCCAGCCGGGGATCGAACCAGCGACCTTCTTGCTGTGAGGCGAACGTGCTAACCACTACGCCACCGTGGCGCCCCTCGTTTAAAATAACTCACTTAATTCAATTAAATTTATCTTTATGTGTATAGCGCTTTTACAATGTAGATTGTGTAAAAGCAGCTTCACATAGAAGTTCTAGTAAATTGAAAGTGTCAGTCCAGTTATTAGTGTTAGAGTTCAGTTCAGTTCAGTGTTGTTTAATATTCACTACTTAGAGTCCAAACACAGAAGAGTAATCCTCTAGCTGCAGTCTAGTCGCCGGAGGTTGGAGAACTCGAGGCTTGTCTGTCCTTGAAGGGTCACAGGAATCAGTCTCTTGCTTGCTACTCCACCAAGCAGCTGCTCAGGATACAGCGAGGTCCAGGATTATGGAGCCTTGGAATCGCCTCGTCGCGGGTCTTGGATCGCATCCGTGGTGCTGCATAGTCTCTGGGGGCCTCGGGATGAGTATCCCCAGGTGGAGATAGAGAATAAAGAGAATAATTAGCGTAGCTGCTGTTCATAGTGTATATAAAGGAGATGCGTGGAGCACATTCATGCATCATACCGCTATGTGATGTATTGAGTGTATGCTTTACTAAAAAGATAGGTCTTTAATCTCGTTTTGAACTGTGAGAGTGTGTCTGAGCCTCGGACATTATCAGGAAGGCTATTCCAGAGTTTAGGAGCCATAAATGAGAAGGCTCGACCTCCTTTGCTTGACTTTGCTATTCTGGGTACTACCAGAAGCCCTGAGTTTTGAGATCGAAATTCGTTGTTCCGGTTTGAAACGAATTTTTGAAGCTGCGTCACGCTAATGAGCTCCTACCGTGTATTCCAGCGTGGAGAGTGGACGTCTGTACCTGCGAGCGCATTGCGATGTCTCTGAGTGTGCGGCATTAAGTCATGAAATAGACTTGGTTCAAACCAATCAGCGCGCTCTATTGTGTATGCGGCGCAACTTCATTAATATGCATGATAGCTTCGAAGACGGGGGATGGGATTCGTAGTTCTTTTACTCTAGTTTCACGTGCGCTTCAGTGTGTACTCGCTTTGTTGTTGTTAGAGTTTGCTTGTGGCAGTCATGTCGTCTTTGTTAAGGACTGTAATGTGTTCTTTATGTTCACTCTTTCATAATATGTTTATATTGATTTTATTTATATACGTTTTGTAGTTTCTTTTCTTTCTCTCTTTATATTTTGATATTTACGGTTAATTTGTTTAACTGAAGTGTCCAATACGAAAGGGAAGTCTTTTATTTTGAATTGATTACCTACGGATATAAGCGGAAGCAGGAAGGGGATCGCACATGGTTACGGTGTTCCTGCTGTGTGGTCTGCTATGGCGAAGGTTTAGCTTCTGGTTTGATTGGAGAACTAGGTGTTTACACTTCGTTTAATGTTTGTATTAAGTTTGTTTTTGCTTGTGTATGGTTTTTTATGTTTGCTTTTGTTTTGTATGTACAAGCTCTTACGGTGCCTTACGGTGCTTACGGATGCTTGAAGGTGCACGGTACAAGGTGTCTGTGACGGCAAGGTGTATGTGACGGTTTACGGTGTCCATGGAGTGGATATTGCATTCAAATAAAACAAGGAAAAGGGGCACCAGTGAATGAGTCAATCCTTATTGAACCAGGAGCTACAGTCTTCATCAATGGTTGATGATTTCTTTGCATTTCCATCGGAGATACTACTGGAGAGATGTACGAAAGAGGAACTTTTGCAGTTCGCGGATCGCTTTGATGTCAAGGTAACGAGTAATGACAAGAAACTCAAGGAAACGCTGATGAAAGCTGTGAAGGGCGCACTTTGCGAACGCGGCGTTTTGGAGTCTTTTCTGATTTCCTAGGGCCTAGGAGTCGGGGGAAAAACTTGAGTGAGATTTATGGAGATGAGTACCCCTGTTACTGTGGAAAATATTATTTCAATTTAGTTGGTATATGTTTGTTCTACTAGTTTGTTGTGTCGGTTCTTTAGGGAACCTCCTTTTGGAGTGGGAGGTGTGACGACTCCAGTTCGGATGTAGCAGATCCTGATTGGGTGTCTGCTGGCTCACCAATTGATGTTCGAGCATGTAGAAAGAGTCTTTGGCTAGTTTCTGGAGAACTGTGTGGCTACTGGGGCGTCCTCATGATGATACCTTCTCTTTTCATTTCATAACCTTATGGTTTCATTCATTTATTCATTTTCTTTTCGGCTTAGTCCCTTTATTAATCCGGGGTGAACCGCCAACTTATCCAGCATTTGTTTTACGCAGCGGATGCCCTTCCAGCCACAACCCATCTCTAGGAAACACATCCATACATTGTCATTCGCACACATACACTACGGACAATTTAGCTTACCCAATTCACCTGTACCGCATGTCTTTGGACTGTGGGGGAAACCGGAGCACCCGGAGGAAACCCACGCAACCACGGGGAGAACATGCAAACTCCACACAGAAATGCCAACTGGCCCAGCCGGGGATCGAACCAGCGACCTTCTTGCTGTGAGGCGAATGTGCTAACCACTTGGCCACCGTGGCGCCCCCTTATGGTTTCATTTTGTATTATTGTATAATGTAGGTAATGTTAGTGATTTTCTTTATCCCTAGACATTTGTCCCTTGATTTTGTTGTTTTATTAGTTTGATGTATAATAAATTAGTTGCATATACATCCTTTTGTTGTTTGAGCTCTTTTATGTTGCGATCCAAATGAGCAGGTCGTAACACCTGTTACAGTGTTCAGACGAAAGAGAGACGCCACGTTGTGTTGCCAAAACAAGAATTGTTTGGATACACAGGTCGCCAGTGTTGTGTTTATGTGCTGCAACGAAGGTTTTGTTTTCATTTCTTCACTATGAGAGCGCTGCTGGACTCACGTGTGGACTACAGTGCATACACATGCAGCAGAAATGTGTTTTAAAGGAACATTTTTTTACCCGAGAGCTTTTCGCATCTGGAAATGACGCATGCTTTCAGAGCTTTTCTGAATGAATGAATGAAATACATGGATTTTTACCAAGGCAACCTGGGGTGCTGAAATATAATTGGCTTAACTGCCATTGGGCAGATTATAATTACCAAAACAAAGACAGCGTTCCAGCACGGAAAACACATTTTCAAAGCAGAATATTTGACCTGGGCGCCACGGTGGCGTAGTGAGTAGCACGTTCGCCTCACAGCAAGAAGGTCGCTGGTTTGCCTCCCCGGCTGTGTGGAGTTTGCATGTTCTCCCCGTGGTTGCGTGGGTTTCCTCCGGGTGCTCCGGTTTCCCCCACAGTCCAAAGACATGCGGTACAGGTGAATTGGGTAGGCTAAATTGTCCATAGTGTATGTGTGTGAATGAGAATGTATGGATGTGTTTCCCAGAGATGGGTTGCGGCTGGAAGGGCATCCGCTGCGTAAAACAAATGCTGGATAAGTAAGCGGTTCATTCCGCTGTGGCGACCCCGGATTAATAAAGGGACTAAGCCGAAAAGAAAATGAATGAATGAATATTTGACCTCAGCATTGTTTTTCGGATAAACAAGAATGTTCACTGAGCATGTTTCTTAAATATCTGTAAACATATTATAGTATTTTTTATGATTTAGAAGAGTCAAAAAATCACATACAGCAGCTTTAACTTTTACTTACTATTTCTGAAAACAAGACAATATATTTTACTTCTCTAAAAAATGCTTCCTAATTTAATATTTGTTTAGATATCTGGACTAGAAACAAGACAAAAACTATGGTAAGACTTTATTTTGATGGTCCCTATGGTACATTTTGTCGACTGCGCTAGCTCTCTGCAGCTCTCACATGGTTGCCCACTGAAGCTAAGCAGGGCTATGCCCAGTCAGTACCTGGATGGGAGACCACAGCTAGGTTGTTGCTGGAAGTGGTGTTAGTGAGCCAACAACTCAGCCTGCAGTCTGTGTGGGTCTTAACACCTCAGTATAGTGAAGGGGACTCTGTACTGCTCAGTGAGCGCCGTCTTTCGGATGAGACGTTAAACCAAGGTCCTGACTCTCTATGGTTGTTAAAAACCCCAGGATGTTCTTCGAAAAAGAGTAAGGATTTAACCCCGGCATCCTGGCCAAATCTGCCTATTGGCCTCTGTCCATCATGGCCTCCTAACCATCCCCATATCATAATTGGCTTCATCACTCTGTCTCCTCTCCATCAATCAGCTGGTGAGTGGTGTGCGGTCTACAAAATTGAAGTCAGAATTATTAGCCCTCCTGACGTATTAGCCACCCTGTGTATATATTTGTCCAATTTCCGCTAACGGACAGAAGATTTTTTCAACACATTTCTAAACATAATAGTTTTAATAACTTATCTCAAATAACGGATTTATTTTATCTTTGCCATGATGAAAGTAAATAATATTCTACTAGATATTTTTTAAGATATTCAGCTTAAAGTGACATTTAAAGGCTTAACTAAGTTAATTGGACAAGTTAGGGTAATTAGACAAGTCATTGTATAATAATGGTTTGTTCTGTATAGACGATCTAAACCAGAGATGCCCAAACTAGGGCTCGTGGGCCAAAGCTGGCCCATGGTAATCTTTGATTTCTCTTTGTTTAGAGAAATTTAATTGAACCTTATCTTTGTTTGTTGTATTGTTAAGCTGCATACAGCTAACTGGAATTAGGTGATTCAATTCAAATGGTGTCATTTAATCAGCTTTAGTTCAAAATGTACATACTGTCACCTGAAGGATAGAGGACTTCAAACCAAGGCGAAGGCAGATTCTACTTGGCTAGTGTATTCAACATGGAACTTCACTGTGTTATAAATGTGATTATGTTTTTATTGCAATTGGTTATCATTTAAAAGGCTATACTGCATTAGTTAATAGAAAATAAAATATTGTTTTCTATTTAATTTTAAATTTAATTAAATAAAATAGGAAATTACTCATGGCAACTTTAATGTAAAATAGTTTGGTATATTTTTCTTCGGCCCACAGCTATCAATGATATTTGTTTTTTGGCCCTTCATACAAAAAAGTTTAGGCACCCCAGATCCAAACAAATATTGCTTGAAGGGGGCTAATAATATTGACCTTAAAATGGTTTTAAAAAAATGTAAAGCTACTTTTATTTTAGCTGAAATAAAACAAATAAGACTTTCTCCAGAAGAAAAAATATTATCAGACATACTGTGAAACAGGGGCACCACGGTGGCGTCGCGAGTAGCACGTTCGCCTCACAGCAAGAAGGTCGCTAGTTCGATCCCCGGCTGGGTCAGTTGGCATTTCTGTGTGGAGTTTGCATGTTCTCCCCGTGGTTGCGTGGGTTTCCTCCGGGTGCTCCGGTTTCCCCCACAAGTGGTACACCAAAGACATGTGGTACAGGTAAAATTGGGTAGGCTAAATTGTCCGTAGTGTATGAGTGTGAATGTGTGTATGGATGTTTCCCAGAGATGGGTTGCGGCTGGAAGGGCATCCGCTGTGTAAAAAATAGGCTGGATAAGTTGGCGGTTCATTCCGCTGTGGCGACCCCAGATTAATAAAGGGACTAAGCCGACAAGAAAATGAATGAATGAATGAATACTGTGAAACATTCCTGAATCTGTCAAACATCATTTAGGAAATATTTGAAAAAGAAAATAAAAATGACAGGAGGGCGAATAATTTGACTTCAACTGTATATATTTTGGCAGTGTGCGCTCATTTTATGTTAGTTGAGCTAAATAAGCTGTGTTAAAAGATTTACACAGCAGCATCTTATTATATCTGTGAGCTCATGAGCTTCCAGCGTCCTCAGAGGAGCTTCAGTTCAGATCCTTCATTCACAGTCAGGCTTAAAGTTCAGGGGTGAAGAGCGTCTTCTGGAGAGACTTCAGACCGCTTCTGCAGCACTAATGCCATGTTCAGTATGTCAGTCTTTCTCATGTGATGCTCATTAAGAAGATGACACACAGTTCAGTGTGAGCAATAACAAAAATACTGCTTGTTTTTAAAGTACGGTTAGGTTGTAATAACGCTCCCCAAACCCTTTTCCAGATCTTTCAGAATAAAAATGCCTACTTTATCCAATCAGCTTACAGTAGAAAAAACAAGCCACACCCACTGTTTTCTCATTTAATATTCATTTTCTCTAGGAACCACAACTATCGTTAGCCAACTAAGGTCGCAGGTTCTATCATTACTAACATAGTTCATTGATTTGACGTTTCCCAAATCTGTTGTTCTAACAAACATTCACAAACTGCGTCGCAAACTTGTGCACTTGCAACTACACCTCTGGAGCCGTAGTTAGAAACATAGTTCCTGGCTGTGTTTGATTCCCCGTTATCCCCCCATGCGTCATTTGTGTAGAACATTTTAACATTTAATCTTGAAATATATTTAAAAAAACGTTAAAGTCGTCACTCTTAGGTGTAATTTGATTTCAAAGTATTTTTACAGTTCAGTTTTAGCAATCTTCGGGTTTACAATTGTGCTCCCTTCGCAGTGCACACAGCCGAGCGGAATTTATGTTACGCCTCTAAAAGCTAGTATATTTTTTTGTCATTGCTCCAAAGCTTGTGAAAACAAAACACAGCATAAGTTAATGCTTTTATTTTATAGTAGGATATTTATTAAGAAGTGTAGCCTGCTGTTTATGACATGAGCCTGCTGGTTAGAACAGGCTGGTTTGCCTGTATCAAACTGTAAAAGTAGACTTTTCAAAAAATAAAAAATTAATAAACAACATCCCACTTATTATTATTATTATTATTATTATTATTATTATTATTAATTATTATTAAAGTAGTTTTGTTATTATTTTATTTTTATTATTTTATTTTATTTTTATTTTTAAAAAAGTAAACAAACAAAAAAAGAAAAAATATTTTAGGAAATACTGTGAAAGTTTTCCTAAAATATTTGAAAATAAATAAAAGAATTCACAGGAGGGCGAATAATTTTGCCCTCAGCTGTACATTAATAAATAGATAAAATTCCATACTCAGAAATGTGAGGAAATCTGCATTTTTCTGCATGTGGGCCTAGACATGAGCAATAAAATGTGAAAGAAATCTCTCTCTCTTACTCTCTCTTTGAAATCTCATCTGTTCTTTCTTCTGCTCTGGATAATTCTGAAATGGTGACTAGAAGTGTTTGTCTAGTCCAGAGAAAGCCTTGTACGGCGTTTTGTAAGCGGCTGTGATGTGACTCAGTCATTCAGAAAGAGCTGGGAGTTCATATTACAGTAAAGCTGATGTGTAAGACATGAGATCTGATGCTTACAGTCACATACAGTCATACTCACACACTGCAGGAGAGCTGTGTGTCTTTCATGAGCTGAGCACGGATTAATCAACCATAAATGAAGACTCATTTTGCATGACTTGAAGTATTTAATGTAAGATATTTTTTATTTTAGTTCCTAAACTGTTTTTATTTTGTGGTCTTTTAAAGTCACTTTTATTTTAACGTGAACTGAACTGGTTAAATTTTAGAGACATTCATTTATTCCTTTTCCTTTCGGCCACAGTGAACCACCAACTATTCCAGCATATGTTTTCCACAGCGGATACCCTTCCAGCTGCAATCCATCACTGGGAAACGTCTATACACACTCATTTACACACTTATACACTACGGCCAATTTAGCTTACCCAATTCTCCAATACCGCATGTGTTTGGACTGTGGGGGAAACCGGAGCACCTGGAGGAAACCCATACGAACACGGGGAGAGCATGCAAACTGACCCAGCCGAGGCTCAAACCAGTGACCTTCTTGCTGTGAGGCGATCGTGCTTCCCACTGTGTCACCGTGACGCCCTTTTATATGTTATATATTATTTTTATTATTTTTAATTATGCTTTTCAACAAAGACAATGAATACAGCAGGTTTAACATGAGAAAACAAAAAACAAAAGCACAAACTGGTATTAAATGTATAGGTAATTATATGAGGTGTTGGTGTGTGTGTGTGTGTGCAAGAAAATAATTATAAGAAAATGATTCTATTATAAAGAAAATGCTAAGAAATAACATCAATAAAATAGGAGTAAAGGGTAGATGGTTGAAGAAGATATAAATATATTAGCATGTATGTATACTCGCCTCACTTTTTAAGTACACCTGTCCAACTGCTGATCTACTAGAATTTTTTACGCACAACCATCTCTAGGGTTTACAGAGAATGGTCTGAAAGAGAGGAAATATCCAGCTGTGGGCAGTTCTGTGGGCGCAAATGCCTTGTTGATGCCAGAGGTCAGAGGAGAATGGCCAGACTGGTTCCAGCTGATAGAAAGGCAACAGTAACTCAAATAAGCACTCGTTACAACCATAGACTGTAAAAAATATGGACGTAGTATCCGTGACGTCACCCATAGGTTTCTGATGAACCCAAAAGAAGCCACTAGTAGGCGTGGCCAACCGTCGCCATTTTGTTCGCGCGTCATCGCACCAACCGAGGCATACCAAACAAGGGCAAAGAGGCGGAGCGTGGGCGGAGCATGAGCGGAGCTACGGGACGCATGCTGGCATTAAGCTAAGGGCTTTCTTATGGGAGAAACACATAATATTTCATTCCCTGCGACTCGTTTGTGTTCTGACCACATGTGCTTGGTTGTACACTACATCAATAAAGTGTTTAGTCTGTTGAAAACACTGCTGTAATACATCAAGCCACTTAAAATCGTTCTTAAGACGTTTTTCAACAGGAAGAAAGTGCGGATTACATCCAAATACTTCAGATATAGTCTGTGTTAGTAAATGCAGGGCTATTTAGGAAATCCAGGCAGAACACTGTATGACAACGCTTCAAATGGCGATTTTATAGGGTACAGCTGATCAATCTGTCAGATTCTGGAGTGCATTAGAGTTCTGAAGAACATTATAAATCATAAATTATCCGAAATAAAGCAATTACATTTATAGAGATGGTAAAAGTATATCATTTCACTCACCTGGGAAACGGAGGCCACGTGAATGGTTTGTGAGCACAATTAAGTGCACACAGCATGCCATATTATCTGATAATTGCATAATTCCAAAAGGCAACTGACTGTGTAAAGCCACATAAAACAACACAAAAATACGTTGAATCAGCCGGAATCAGCTGAGGTGACGTGACGGCGACCAGCGGGACTAGCTGTCACTCATGTGGCCACGCCCTTAATTATGCAAACTTAATTTAGCTTAATATAAAGGAAACGGATGAGTTATAAAAAAATTCACCCCCCTCACAGTTGTCATGAAGGGTAATATAAGCTATATGAACCAAAATCGTTCTTTGTACCAGGCTGTAAACACCTTTTTTTCTGCTGTAAAATTGGCCATTTCACCAGAGGGCTCATTGGAGATTTGCTCTATTATGGAGCCAGGACAGCCAGGACTAGCGGAATTTTCGATGAATTGCAAGTTTTAGTTACTTCCGTATTGGCTTCCCGAGGGAGAGCGGGAGGTTGCCGCTTGGTTACAACCAATGACTGTAAAAAATATGGACGACGCGACAGCCCCTTTTCCCATTAAACGCTTTGAAGGAAAAAACACCTCGTGATGGCCACAAACTGTCGCAAAACACTGCTGAAATTGGAGCCTGGGCATGCGCAGAAGAACTGGCTGTTGGAGCCAGAGGCGGAGCCGCGGAATCAAGCTTCCAACCAAACGCTTGTACATCAAATTAACCACGCCCGCTAAGGCTCGCTAATGTAAATATAAGAACTTACATTTAAAAACACGTAATAATATATGATTTAAAACGGTGTTATTTAAGCGGTTATAGAATAATTAAAGCAATCTATGTTCAGTGGTGTAAAGTAACTAATTACAAATACTCAAATTACTGTAATTGAGTAGTTTTTCTCAGGAATTGTAATTTACTGAGTAATTTTAAAAATGTGTACTTTTACTTTCCCATGAGTACATGTTTAATGCAGTATCTGTACTTTTACTCCACTACTGTCCTTCATCCTGCAGTCACTACTTTATTTCTGTCTTGTCTATGGTCATTGTCTAAAGTAGAAAAACTAGTCCTGTGATTCCTGTCCAATTAAATCACACATAGAAAGTAAATCACATCATACTGAACAACCTCAAGACACGGGCGCTTTATAAATGCAGCAAACCTTTGGGAAACATTAAAAATGTCCAATAGGATGTGCAAAATCTTTACACGCATTGATCCAGAGACTGTTTATAGACTGCATGTCACTGAAAATGACAGATGTCGACTGTATGATGACTGAAATCACCAAACAGCCTTAAACAATCACTAAATAGAACAAATGAAAAATGGAAGGAAGGGCCAAATAAAAGGAAGGACCAAACAAGGAATGGAAGGTAAGATTGAAGAACCAAATAAATGAAGGATTCAAGGAAGGACTGAACAAACTAAGGAAGGAAAGAAGGAACGAACAAGTGAACAAAGGACCTAATGAAAGAAGGAACAAAAATATGAAAGAAAGAATGAGCGAAAAAATGAAGAAATGAAAGAAGGAAGGACCAAATGATTGAAGGAAGAATTTAAGGAAGGACTGAACAAACTAAGGAAGGAAGGAACGAGTGAACAAACAAATGAATGAATAAAAGGAGCTAATGTAGGAAGGAACAAAAATATGAACAAACGAACGAGTCAACCAGGAGGAGAACAAACAAATGAATGAAGGAAGGAGAGAACAAACAAATAATTGAAGGAAGGTTGGAAGGAACGAACAAAAATAGGAAGATCCCTAAATACACCACAGTTTGTGCAGGGATGTGTAAACGTAACATTCTGTAAACGCATCAACTTTTCACAGCGTAATACTCACTACTCACTACTCTTGAGTACATTTTAAAAGGTCTACTTTTTACTCATACTTTGAGTAATATTTACTACAGATACTTTTACTCTACTTGCACTACATTTTTGGGCAAGTAATGGTTTTTTTTCTTGAGTATGATTTTTCAGTACTCTTTCCACCACTGTCTATGTTATACTGCAAAAGGAAACGATCTTTCATACACTCTAGCCTGATCAAGACTAGCACAATAAATATTATTCTTGTAGGGTTGCTGGTATTGTTATCTTCACAGGAGTAGAACTAACACTTTTAAAATATGAACAATAACATATAAACAACACATACATTTATTATTAATCAACAGGACCCAAAATATACACACCATAGACAGCTATTTACCATGCGTGAAAAATTGTGTGTTTAAAAGATAAATACAGCAAGATTTCTAAATATCAACAGAATATCTACACGTCCCATCCCTTAACTGTATAAAATAATTAAACTTAGCAGTATCAATACATCAACTGATGTCAGCTGCTGAACATCGCTTGTATATATTTTTTGCCTCCGTTATCATTTGGTTTATTCGATGCTTTCATTATATCTGGCAAAGAGGAATTTACATTTATTTTAATGTTCAATGTAAAACGTAAGAGACTTTAAATCAAGTTAAAAGAACGTTAGATCAATGTGGAGATCGGCTAATATTAGTTTTGTCTTCCTAATTATTATTACAAACCCATAAAGAGAATTACTGCTAAATAGCGATCACCTGCATTTCCCCCGTCATGGCTAGGCGTGTATCACCGAACTAATAAAGCCCGATAAAGCCCTGACCTTGCTGAATAAACAGTGATCCATCAGATTCTGTAGGTCAGACAGTATAGTTTACTGCTGAACTCATTTTAGCATGGTAAAGTAACACAGAAATGGAATAATGACACTTCAATCTCCTCCCGAAGCTCCGACGGTGTGCTTTGAGAAGCTGTCAATCAGAACTGTCAATCACGAGGACACGCCCAGCATTAAATTACTGGCTAAAACACACTCTTTACGATCTGCACCTATACCAGCATTATAACCAGCGCCTTAATTGACCAGAACCATCTTTCGGGACATTTTATTGCAAGTGTAATTATTTTTTTTTATGTGGGCTCAAGTCTCGTTCGTTAACATGGAGGAGGCCGGCTTTATGACTTGTACTGCAGCCAGCCCCTAGGGGGCGATCTAACGGCCGAAACCTTCACTCGAAAGCAGGCGTGCGGCACACTTTTTTTTTTTTTTTT
>CAIGQQ010032929.1:5192763-5204628 GCA_903798035.1 Danio albolineatus
GAAATCTAAAGTTATCAGTTACCCTTATCAGTCAAAAATTCCATATCCATATTAATGGTTTTGCTTTTGCAATCATGCAGGCAAATAAAAACAATTAATATTTACATTTATCGGCCTCCAAATCTAAAGTTATCGGCAAGTTATTGGCAAATCTAAAGTTGCAGGCTATTAAAAACAAATAATATTAAAATATATCGGCCTCCAAATCTAAAGTTATCGGTTATCGGTATCGATCAATAATTCTGTATCCGTATTATTGCTTTAGTTTTTGCAAATATTGTACAACATTTTAAAAAAACCAAGTATTTATATTTATCGGTTAATATATCGGTCTCCAAATCTGAAGAGTTATCGATATCCGTCAAAAATTCTAGATTCATATTATTGGTTTTGTTATATTATAGTTATATCTGTATTAATGGTTTTGTTCTTGCAATCATGCAGGCAAATAAAAACAAATAATATTTACATATATCGGCCTCCAAATCTAAAGAGTTATTGGTTATCGGTGTCTGTCAATAATTTTGTTTTCATATTATTTGTTTAGTTTTTGCAAACATTCGTTTTTGCAAATAAAAAAAAATGTATTTACATTTATCGGCTAATATATCGGCCTCTGAATCTGAAGAGTTATGGGTGTCCGTCAAAAATTCCATATTTATATTAATTGTTTTGTTTTTGTAATCATGCTGAAAAAAAATAGTATTCACATTTATTGACTAATTTAGCAGCTTCCAAATCTAAAGTTATCAGTTATCGGGATCTGTCAAAAATTCCATATCCAAATTAATGGTTCTGTTTTTGCAATTATGCAGGCAAATAAAAACTAATAATATTTTCATATATCAGCCTCCAAATCTAAAGTTATTGGTTATCGGTATCCATCAATAATTCTGTATCCATATTATTGCTTTTGTTTTTGCAAACATTGTAGAACATTTAAAAAAAAAATAGTATTTACATTTATCGACTAATATATCGTCCTCCAAATCTAGAGTTATCGGTTACCCATATTAGTCAAAAATTCCATATCCATGTTAATGGTTTTGTTTTTGCAATCATGCAGGCAATAAAAACTAATAATATTTACATATATCGGCCTCCAAATCTAAAGTTATCGGTTATCAGTTTCCATCAATAGTTCTGCATCCACATTATTGCTTTAGATTTGCTTTAGTATTTACATTTATTGGCCAATTCTTGGCTTCCAAATCTAGAGTTATCGGTTATTGGTATTAGTCAAAAATTCCATATTAATGGTGTTGTTTTTGCAATCCTGCAGGCAAAAAACTAATCAAATTTACATATATTGGCCTCCAAATCTAAAGAGTTATTGGTTATTGGTATCTGACAATAATTCTGTATCCATATTATTGCTTTTGTTTTTGCAAACATTTTTAAAAAATTGTATTTACATTTATCATCCTCTTAATCTGAAGAGTTATCGATCCATCAAAATTTCCATATTCATATTAATTCTCTTGTTTTTGCAATCATCACTAAAATCTTTGCAAAAATCATCGCTAAAATCAAAAAATTTGCAATCATATCTCTCAAATCTAGGTACAGTATCAGTCAAAAATGCCGTATCCATATTAATGGTTTAAACTTGTTATGTAACATGAGGCTGATCTGAACCTGCCGGTTGCACTGTGATATCCAGCAGAGGTGTATCTGAAGTGTGTGTCGCTCTTCAAGCGAGCGCAGGAATGCAGAATCCCCTGTTTTCATCTAAACACAAGAAACACACACAGATGACAGCAGTCAGCGTTGACAGATGCACTTATTCATGAGCATGTGACTGACAAACCTGACAGCGTTGAAAGGAGAAAAACAACGCTCTTAACGTGGGAAACCTCGACAACAATGAGAGAAAGTGTGATGAGAATCTGTTCAACAATTTAAAGAAGCCAGCAGTGATTCACCTCAGCAAACACACACACACACACACTTACTGTATCATCCACAGACATCTTCATTCAGCAGATGATATTTTTAGTAAACGCCGAGATCCCAAACAAAAACCTTATGCGCCATATCAGATCTCTGTGTTCTGTGCATCAAAGCATAGAGAAAACAGCATTACTGGAACATTGTGGATCTCTCAATGGAGGTGTTATGATCTTAGATTTAAAGAAACACTCCGCTTTTATTTTGAAATTATGCACTTTTTATAGCTTTACTATAGTTTTTGACGATCCAGGCTCAGTGGAGATATGTGCCCAGGACTACATTTTTGAGAACCGACAAATATGTAACCTGGACTACATCGTCTTGCAGGTTTTAAGTCCACCAGAGGGCACTGTGTACATTTCTGCAGATTTTGACGTCTTTCTCTTGTCGTCGTGCATAACATATCAGCTTAATATTGACTGACCCACACACACTCTTCCCTAAACCCAACCCTTAGTGTTTTCAAAAGCAAACTAGAAGACCAAAGCCATTGCAGCCACCCAGCTAACAAATTTAGGTTGTGAGAACGTTCTCATAACGTTATCTGTAACGTTCCGAGAATGTTGAAATGTCCAGTTTGCTTAATGTTGCTAGAACGTTTTTTTATGGTCAGCATAACGTCCTTACAACGTTTTCAAAACCAAGAACTTTGTTACAAGAAGGTTTGTTATGAACATTGTGAAAATCATCAGGTATAAATCATCAGGTATAAATAACATCCTGAAGACGTTTCCAAGAACTTTGTTATAAGAACGTTTTTTATGAACATTGTGAAAATGTTCATCAAGTATAAATAACGTCCTGAAGATGTTTCCAAGAACTTTGTTATAAGAATGTTTTTCATCAACATTATGATATTGTTCAAGTACAAATAACGTCCTGAAGACGTTCCAAGAACGTTGTTCTAAAAACGTTTTTTTTAAACAATGTTACAAGAACGTTAATAACGTTATGAAAACATTCTAAAACCGTTTCATTGGTAATGTTCTGTGCTAACATTTCTACAACCTTTAAAGAACGTTAGTGAATGTTCTGGGAACATTGCCTGTTAGCTGGGCATGTATTTCTACCGCAATCTCACACTGCTTGGGTTTAGGTTTACCTGGTTTATGGAATCGTATGTGGTCAGCTACCACACAAATAAGTAATGCTGAAAATGCCGTCCATATGGAGGTAATCAGTCAGCGTTAATGCCTCGTAGCGTTCGGTTTACACATAAAATGCAGCCGTATGTACCCTGAGAACATATTTCTCGATTCTTGAAAATGTAGCTCTAAGCACATATTCCCAATGAGCCTGGGTTGATTTTTAAATCCATTCAGCATATCTCCGGCTCTGGCAGGAGCACTTTCAGCTTAGCTTAGCTTAGCATAAATCATTGAATTGGATTAGACCAGTAGCATCTCAAAAATGACCAAGGCAACATTTCGACCTACACGGCCTTCTTGGCTGTAGGTTGTAACGTTGATCTTGATGAACTGTCAATAGTGTGCCGATTTATGTTCGCACATATGGACAACCCAACCATTGGGTTAAAAAAAGAATCATTTAAATTTAATTGAACGAATAAATGTGTAGTTAATGCTCAGAGAATGAAGTGCTAGAATATGAAGGGTTTGTTTCTTCTTTTTAGAGAGCGTTTTTACAGGTGGTTTGTCAAACCCACTCGCCTGTGTGAAGCTCACTTCATATATGCATTTTTCGTAGCGATATTGAGTGATTGTAAGAAAGTGTCTTGCACAAAAACTGGTGCAAGTGTCGGCTAAAGTGTCAGCGACAACTCAAAACTATAGCAAAGTCCACTAAAGGAAGTTGAGCCTTCTTATACGACTCCTGAGAAGAGAAGGTCCTGGTTTTGTTCACAGAGATTTACGTGGAAGAGATGGGTTTTTAAGTTGTCGTTTGAATGATGCCAGTGAGCAAACAGTGCATCAAAAACAACCCAGCATTTTTTCAGTGTACTCGTGTGTGCACTGGGGCACATTTACATATCTGCAAATTTTGAAGTCCTCTCTTGTCGGCCGGCTTGTCGTCGTGCATAATATATCAGCTTAATATCAACTGACAAAAAAACACTCTCTTCCCTAAACCCAACCCATAGTGTTTTCACTCCTGACTCCGGATATGACTCCTGAGAAGAGAAGGTCCTGGTTTCGTTCACAGAGATTCACATGGAAGAGCAAACTGACAAACACACCCCTTTCCCTAAACCAAACCCATAGTGTTTTCAAAAGCAAACTAGCACACTTTCACATCGCTGTTTTTGAGTTTTCTTTTGATCTGATTCCTGGAACAGTACATGGTGACCTACTGTGCAAATCAGTTATGCAAAAATAGCCGTCCATACGGAGTTAAGTAGTCAGCGGTACCAATCCGTAGCATTTGTTTTACACATAAATTGCAGCCATATGTACCTGCGAGCGGTTCTCAAAGATGTAGCCCAGGGCACATACTCCCAATGAGCCTGGGTTGATTTTTAAATCCATTTAGCATATCTCTGGCTCTGGCAGAAGCACTTTTAGCTTAGCTTAGCTTAGCATAGATAATTAAATCAGATTTGATTGTTAGCATCTCGGACAACGTTTCGACCTACAGGGGCTTCATCTCTGTAGGTCAAAACATTGGTCCTTATAAATTGTCAGTAGTGTGCTGATTTATGTTTGCTTGTGTTTCCAAAAATGAACAACCCAACCATTGGGTTAAAAAAATAATTTGAATTTAATCGAAAAAATAAAATAAAATAAAGTAAAAATATGCAGTTAATGCTCAGGGAATTAAATGCTACAATAAGGAGGGGGAGTCTTTGTGTTTAGAGAGATGAGTTTTTCTACAGGTGGTTTATCAAGCCCACTCACCTGTGTGAAGCACACTTATAAATGCGCAATGTTTTTATTTAGGAGATATGGAGTGATCGGTTAAAGCAGGGGTCACCAATCTCTGAGTGGTTGCTAAGGCGTTGCTAGGCGGTTGCTAGGGTGTTCTGAGTGACTACTTGGTGGTTGCCAAGGCATTGCTAGGTGGTTTCTTGGGTGTTCTGAGGGGTTTCTAGGCGTTTGCTAAGGTGTTGCTGGGCGGTTGCTAGGGTGTTCTAAGTGGTTGCCAAGGTGTTGCTAGGCGGTTGCTAGGTGGTTGCTAGAGTGGTCTAAGTGGTTGCTAGTCAGTTGCTAAGGTGTTGCTAGGTTGTTGCTAAGTTGTCGCTAGGTGGTGTCCCTGCAGGGTTTAGCTCTAACTTGCCTGGCACACACCTGCCTGGATGTTTCAAGTACACCTAGTAAGATCTTGATTAGCTTGTGTGTTTGATGAGGGCTGGAGCTAAAATCTGCAGGACACCGGCCCTCCAGGAACACGTTTGGTGACCCCTGGGTTAAAGTGTCAGCAAGATCTCCAAACACAGGGCTTCTGGTTGTAACCAAAATTGAAAAGTGCACTAAAGGGGGTCGAGCTTCTCATATATGGCTCCTGAGAAGGTGATTGTGGAAGAGATGGGTTTTCAAGTTGCCGTTTGAATGATACTAGTGAGCCAACATTGCATTACAACCCAGCATTCTTTAAAAGAGTGTACTCATGTGTGCTCTGCATTTATAGTGTTTACAGCCGAATGTAAAACACACTGCTGACGCATGTTGTGGCCGCCGTAAAGTGAGCGTCTGGAGTTTATCGGCGAGGGTCAGCGCTGATACTGCAGTGGTTTACTGCTTCACCAGATGTGAATGCGCAACAAGTTGATCTTGTTTTTCAGAAGAGCTAATTACACGTTTGCTTATTTCAGATGGTCTACTTTATTCTCCATAAACGCGGTGAGCTCCTTGCCAGAAAACACAGAGCGTGCACTATAAACACACTTTTAACTCTGAACTGCGGTCACGCTACATTGCTCTCGGTGACGTAGTTTTCGGTTGGTTCACATTGGTGCGGGTGACCGTCAGTGCTGGATGAACAGTGTGAACACTGCCAATGCCTTGAAGGAACATATCTGATGCACATGTAAACAGATGACATGACTAATGTGACGGAGAACTAATTGTCTGATGTTGTTGAATTGTATGTCAATCAGAAAGATCAGCGCATCTGTGTTGTTGACTCAGCTCAAACACTAGAAATACTACAACTGAAGTTAATCAGAAGTAGTCAAAGTTAATGTCGGATGCAAATAAGATAAAAAATGGGATGGGCGGATCGATCCTGAAGTATCGATATTTTCGATACTGGGAATGTGTCCAAAGGATCGATCCTTAAGTAAAAGTATCGATGTTTTCTGGGGGTTTCCTTACTGAGTAAAATATCTTAATAATTATAGCGCCACATATTATATAAATATTTACTTAAACAGGAACACGAATGGGAACTATAATATCCTTCCGCTGTATCTCCGCTAATGGGTCAGCGTTAGTACAGACACCACACACACACACCCAGCGCAGGTTGTAAAACTTTGGCAGAATTCTTGGCAGAAGGAATCCGGTCATTGTCCAGCTAACCAGTGGGAATTATTTTACAAAAAGTCGAGTTCAATACAGACAGCCAGTTTATATAAAGTTTTACATGATATATGTTCATATGAACACACAGATGCACACGCTGTAAATATAATACGCTGAGGGGAATCATTATATATGATTCTTTGTAATATTAATATGCCAAAGCTGAGGGGGAATCCTACTTTAAACTTGCATAATTTGCGTAAATTGGCATATATCAGATTTCAATTACACTTCACAGGGATCAGAATAATAGACTGTACTCAAATGAATACATTTTGATTTTTTTTAGTTAGTTTAAATAGTTTTAAATAAACTTGTTTATCAAGTAAAATACAAAGTACACATAATAACTGGGAGAGATCTAATTTTTTAATTAAACAAGGTTTCTGCAGTGTATTATTTTTTGTTATGGTGCCATTTAGGCAATTTTAGTTCAGTTATTTTAGTAAATGTGAAAAGGAATAATGCGTTTTGTGTTTAATTTAATAATGATAATAATAATAATACTGATGATAATAATTATAATAAAGGTGATAACCATTTTTTTTTAAAATCACTATAAAATATTAAATTAAAGTATTGGTATCGGTATCGATATCGACAATACTTGTCTTGAAATACTTGGTATCGGATTGGAAACAAAAAAATTGGTATCGCCCATCCCTAATAAAAATGAAAATACAAGGGACCTCCAAAAAAAACCAAGTGGTGTTTTTTTTTAACAGAGAACACATTTCTGAACATAATAGTTTAATAACTAATTTCTAATAACGTATTTATTTTCTCTTTGCCATGATGACAGCACATAATATTAGACTAGATATTCTTCAAGACATTAGTAGGGTAAATAAGTTATTGGATAACAGTGGTTTGTTCTGTAGACAATTGAAAAAAAAAAGTTTATTAAGAGGGCTAATAATATTAACCTTCAGTTGAACCCTCATGTGGTGTTGGAGATGTTTTCATTCACTCTGGGGTGATTTTGACTCTTAATTTGGCCATAACTCTCTCTGTGTTTCAACTAGCAGAATAATTTTTGGTGACAAATTTTATTTTCATATATATTTTGAGAAAATACTTTGAATAGTTTTTTTTTTTTTTTTAACTCAACAATACAATTTACTACCCTGTGTTATGTTCAGGATGAAAGTATCCACTATATTAAACTGCTGTAAAAAGGCATCACATTAATATTTATCTAATATAAATAATATAAATCTGCTTATCAACCTGAGTCTAGAGGATTACTCAGTTAGCTGGATTTGGTTATTGACGATTCAACATAATCCAGGATTGTTTCGTTCTTCAAAACTCATCCGAGAGTTGTTGTTATAAAGCAACAGATCTGGTAGCTCAAACCTGATTGGAAGCAGGCTCAATTCATTCATTCATTCATTTTCTTTTTGGCTTAGTCCCTTTATTAATCCGGGGTTGCCACAGCGGAATGAACCGCCAACCCGTCTCTGGGAAACATCCATACATTCTCATTTACACTCATACACTATTTAGCTTACCCAATTCACCTGTACCGCATGTCTTTGGACTGTGGGGGAAACCGGAGCAACCAGAGGAAACCCACGCGAACACGCAAACTCCACACAGAAATGCCAACTGGCTCGAACCAGCGACCTTCTTGCTGTGAGGCGACAGCACTACCTACTGCGCCACTGCGTTGCCTCAATTCAATTCAATTCAATCCAATCCAATCCAATTTAATTCATCTTTATTTGTATAGTGCTTTTACTATATAGATTGTCGAAGCAGCTTCACATGGATTATGGTAAATTGAAACAGTGTCAGTCCAGTTTTCAGGATTAGATCGGGCCATTTCAAGCAAAGGTAATACTGAAAGTATGTACCAAATGCTGATATTTTCTTACAGTAGTAACCCATAGCTTATATACACTTGGGAAAATAGTAAAAATTCTATATACATTTATCATTTATAATAATCAATAATATTTAATATAAAAATGTATAATATTTATGTTTACTGTATATACATTTATATACATAAACAGCAAGAAGGTCGCTGATTCGAGCCTCAAACATATATATAAAACGTATGCAATCTGCACTCCGAAAAAACGGGGTGGTTCTCGCCAAGGGGATCAGAGAACATTTATTGATATGGAGTTCTTAGATATAAACGTGTACTATTTTAAGCTACCGACCCAGCTTCACTACAATTTCTGTATGATATTAGACGTGCACAATATTCAACTGTTTTTTTTGTTTGTTTGTTTTTTTAAAGGAATAATAATGTATGCAGCCATGCACATGTTTTGACAGCTAATATGACAGTGATTTGATGCTTGGCAAAAGTTTCAGACACCTTTATCGATATCAAAATGCTTTTTGATGCAAAATTAATTTGAATTCCTTACGGCGATTCAGACACTTAAATAGGCCTGGGCTACTATAATAAAGAAAATCCCATCTAAATGTTAAACTAAGGCGCCATGGTGGCGTAGTGAGTAGCATGATTGCCTCACAGCAAGAAGGTCGCTGGTTTGAGCCTCGGCTGGGCCAGTTGGCATTTCTGTGTGGAGTTTGCATGTTCTCCCCGGGATCGCGTGGGTTTCCTCCGAGTGCTCCGGTTTCCCCCACAGTCCAAAGACATGGTATAGATAAATTAGGTAAGCTAAATTGTCCATAGTGTATGAGTGTGAATGAGTGTGTATGAATGTTTCCCAGAGATGGGTTGCAGCTGGAAGGGCATCCGCTGCGTAAAACATATGCTGGATAAGTTGGCGGTACATTCCGCTGTGGTGACCCCGGATTAATAAAGGGACTAAGCCGAAAAGAAAATGAATGAATAATGATGTAAAACTAAATAAATTGCTTAATACTCCTGACACATGAACGTGTAAAGCCTGCAGCACAACAAATGTGTAAAGTTATTGAGCATCATATTTAATAAACGGTTCACTACAAATTTTATCTAATTGTGCTCACATGGATAATTGAATATTAATCAGATGATGTCATTACGCTGCTATGCTGTCAGCTAATCACTGCATTGCTGATCATGATTTCGAGGATCGATAGATCTGTCCTTCACAACACATGCAGTGATCTCAGATCAGCTCATGCAGACATTTCAATCTGATTCGCGAACTTGTTTGAAGAACCAAATTAGCCAGAGATCAGTTATGAAGATTAACAGATCCAGGATCTGCTAAATCATCTTAGGCCCCGTTTACACTAGTGCGTTTTCGTTTTAAAACGCATAAGTTTTGCTGCGGTTACGCCATCCGTCCACACTACACCGGAGTTTTCGAGGTGCGAAAACAGAGCGTTTTAGAAACGCTGGAGAGGCCGTTTCCATTCTAAAACGCTGCCGCAGCGTCTCAGTGTGGACGTGGGAAAACGCATACTTTTGAAAACAGAGGCGTGGCTGCTGAGATCCGCTACGTGATTGGGGCTTTGGGTCATTGCGTATCCTTCCCTTATTCGTCAAGCGCACGTGGCTATAACGTCACCGGCAGACGGCAGACCAGCCTTCACTGTAAACACTGTATTTTCGATAGCCATGGATGTTTTATATTCATTTGTTACTTTAAGTAACAACTCAACCTCGCCGTATGTCCTCAAAAAGACCTCTCTTGCTTTCTTTACCATCGCGTTCATCGTTCAACCAGCGTTTGTTGACTAACAATAACCGAATGCCGAGCGAGACACGTGCTTCCTGTTTATACTTGACCGCGCATGCTCAGAGTGCGCCAATGGTCACGTGATATACTTTCTGGTGGATTAGTGAAGACGGAGATCTCTTGAGACGCTGGGTGAAAACGCGAGTGTGGACACGGATCGTTTTCTTGCTAAAACGCCGTTTTAAAACTAAAACGCACTAGTGTAAACGGGGCCTTAGATCATTTAAGTGAGTTATGAAGAACGGAGTCCTGGACAAAATTACCAAATTGTTTAGAAAATTACTGTATTTGAATTGTCAAATTCATAAATGATGTCACTGATTTGGTGAAAAAACACAAAGTGAAGTTTATTTATAAACTAATTTCGAGAGGATCACGTGCTTATGATTGATCGCAGCCGGTCCCACAGTATCCAATTTAATCAATTCTGATCCAATCCGATTCCTAAGCCACTATAAAAACCCTAAGCTCCATATCACAGCCATCTTCATTTTGAAGAATCCCCCCTTGCACCTCTACTCCTCCTCCTTTCCTAGATGAGTGGCACGGTGGCCCAGTGGTTAGCACTGTTGCCTCACAGCAAGAACGTCACTGGTTCTAGTCCTTACTAAGCCAGCTGACATTTCTGGTTGGAGTTAACACATTCTCCCTGTGCTCACGTGGGTTTCCCCTGGGTCCCCGGTTTCCTCCCACCGTCCAAAAACATGCAACTTAAGTTTATTGACCGGATTGATCCGGCAACATAGACATGCTCCTAGTAAGTAGTTCTCTGTTCATCAGCTACTACAGCAGGGGAGTTCTCCAGATCTACCTGAGCTCAAACTCACCTCTCGCCTTGCAATACTGATCTACATGTGATTTTTCAGATTTTTAAAAATTTTTAATAAATTTGCAACAGAAAACTCTTTCTTCACACTGTCATTATGGGGGATTGTGTGTAGAATGTTGAGGAAAGAAATGAATTTAATCCATTTGGGAATAAGGCTGTAACATAAAAAACTGTGGAAATAGTGAAGCGCTATAAATACTGTCCGGATGCACTGTATAACAGCATGTAGGTAATACAGAAACAATGTGTATGATCAACTCCAATATCCATTTAATAAATAATATTAATGCCATTGTATTTCTGTGTGGAGTTTGCATGTTCTCCCCGTGGTTGCGTGGGTTTCCTCCGGGTGCTCCGGTTTCCCCCACAGTCCAAAGACATGCGGTACAGGTGAATTGGGTAAGCTAAATTGTCTGTAGTGTATGAGTGTGAATGAGAATGTATGGATGTGTTTCCCAGAGATGGGTTGTGGCTGGAAGGGCATCCGCTGCGTAAAACAAATGCTGGATAAGTTGGCGGTTCATTCCGCTGTGGCGACCCCGGATTAATAAAGGGACTAAGCCGAAAAGAAAATGAATGAATTAATTAATGCCATTGTACCATGTTCGAGGACCAAACACTGGTATTACCATAAAATAATATTTTCAAACGTCCAAAACATGAGCTTACGATGAAGCAAACCACCACAATAAACATCCAAAACATAACATTACTTTAAAGCCTTGTGGAGAATAGATGGTCAGTTATGAAAAGGCATGGTAATACCACAGTATATGGGTTTGTAGTGATGAAGTGGTGTTGAGCAGTGACTTCAGCGGAAACAGAACTGCTTTGTTTGCTGAGCCGCCTTTGAGTTTAAGACTTTCTCAAGCATGCAGGAGCAGAACACACTGAGATTAATGCATGTGTGTGTGTGTGTGTGTGTGTGTGTGTGTGTGTGTGTGTG
>CAIGQQ010032929.1:5229628-5246470 GCA_903798035.1 Danio albolineatus
TAGCGAGACAGAAGGTTGGTTAGATAAACAGGAGCTAGATTATTTAATGCTTTATATGTAAGAAGTAATATTTTAAACTCAATACGAAACTTAACAGGCAGCCAGTGTAACGAGGATAAAATTGGGGTAATATGATCATATTTTCTAGACCTGGTAAGAACTCTGGCGATAAGTAATACTGATAAGTAGTGGACAAAATCAATAATAAAATGCATAGGTCAGTATAACTACATTGCAGACAAGGAGGTTTGATAGCTAGCTTGGTAGTAGGGGGTCCATCCTCATATTTTTTCATGGGGCTCAAAGTTGCTAGCGGCGCCCCTGCCTGTAGGGATGGGCGATACCAATATTTTTGTTTCTGATCCGATAAGTATTATAAGACAAGTATCATCGATATCGATACCGATACCAATACTTAAATAACATATTTTTTAGTGATTTTTTTATTCTTATCACCTTTATTCTTCTTCTTCTTATTATTATTATTAGACACAAGATGATTTATTAAAATTACCGAACTATAATTGGCCAAATAGCACCAGATATAACGAAAAATAACACACTGCGCAATTGTTTAATTAAAAAAAATCCCTTTAATGTTTTATTTAATGAAACAAATGATTGTCGACACTCTCCTTGAGCCTGTTTTTCTTTTACTGATCAAAATTATCGAAACATAATATTAAACCAGAAAATCATTAAAAGAAATCCTGAACAGAAAGGTTTTAACCTGGGATTTCAAATTAGAGATAGAGTCCATCTGACGAATATTTAACAGCAGGGAACTGTGGTGCTATGCAGCTAAATACGGAAGTCTTAAGAGGCCATGCATTAAAATATTTTTTCTCTCTTGTTATGTCGTGATCACGATTTAATTATCTTGTGATCTCGACATAACAACTCGTTAGTAGTTAGTAACTCCCATAGTAGGTAAAACAAATACTGTTGCCTCTAGAGATTGTGCAGCACCATTGATGTGATCGAAGACCTGTGAAGAGATGATGCCAACCATTGTGCACCTCAAGGATCAACACATACAAAGAGATGATGCCAACCATAAAGGACTTCTAGAGGTCTCCATAACCCTGGACCGGGCCGTATCCTGAGCAGATGATGTGGCAGTCATGGAGAAGTGGAAAGCATGAGACTGATTCCTGAAAGACCCCATTGACAGACAAGTCTCTGCATTGATCCTGTGGGCCAGCCTGACCTACTCACACCTGCAGCTTCTTCACGATGGATGTCTAGCATTCAGCACTGCACAAGAAGTTCGGCCAGAGGAGAAATGGTCGCGCCAAACTGAACCTGGTTTCTCTCAAGGTTTTTTTCCTTCACTTTCATTAATTGGTGAAGTTTGTTCCACTGCAACTAGCTAGCTTGGATTGGGACCTGTGGAGCTGTGCGTCGTTGGATTTGCTCTTCAGTGTTTGGACTTTCAGCAGTGAAAATTAAACCACACTGAACTGAACAAAACTGAACCTCAACTCTGAAACCTGCTCTGACAGTTTCAATCTGCTAGAACCTCTATGCTAAGCTGCTTTGACATAATCTACATTGTACAGGTGCTATAAAAACAACGATGAATTGAATTGAATATGGAAGTCAGCGGTTGCAGGTTTTATTCAAAACATATCCTTTAGCATTCAGCAGGAGAAAGAAACTCAAACAGGTTTGGAAGAAGTCAAGAGTGAGTAAATGATGGCAGAATTTTCATTTTTAGGTCAACTGTCCCTTTAAGGCATCACAGGTGTTTACTAATAAACGTAGTATTTTGCTGGTTACTATAGTAATTTTCCTAAGGGGGTTTCATCTCTGCCTACATAAATCTTGCTTTAAAATGGTAGGGTTGCATTTCACGTAAACATGCTCAAAAATACGTCCTTTTAGCGCCCTGTGCATGTCAGAAAATGATGACCTGCCAAACAAATCTTCAAAGAATGCTGAGATATTGCTTCAGAGGCTTCAGAAATACATCAAAATATATTCAGGAAAATTCTTCACCTGAAGAATCCTCATGTTAAAAACAGCTTAAAGTGACAGCCACGCTAAACTTAATCTATCCGTCCTTCAAATCTCACCACTCCTGTCTAAAATGAGCGAGGTTAATCATAAAGGAATGCTTTTGAACAACAAAAAAAGTATTTCGAACTATTTAAATCTTCACTGTCCATGTGAACAGGTGAACGTTTCTGATGGCAAAGAGTTGAGCAGCTGAAGGGATTGGATCTGTCATTTAAAATCATACAGTGCTCGACATAACAGAGTACAGCCGATTTTGAAAATGAATATTTTTATCAATTTCTTAGTGAATATAGGCAATGTATTTTGGTGCATTTAAACAGAACAGATTTATTAAACTGATATACTTATTAAAATCATATTTTAGTCAACAAACATATTTTTAGTTTAGATTCACTGCTGAGAGTTCAAACTATGAAGAGTAATCCATTGATGCGCAGCTCTACAAGTCTCTACAAGTTTCTCCTATGGTCAAACGTCTTGTGCAGAGCTGCAGTCTAGGCGCCGGAGGCTGGAGAACGCTGGACGTGCATTGTGGAGAAGCCGCAGGTGGGAGTGGTCACCAGCCCTTCAGGAACAATTCGAGGACTCGTCTGTCACTGCTCTACTCCATGACCACCACAGCACCTCAGGATACGGCCTGGTCCAGGATTATGGAAACCTTGGGAATAATAAAAAACAGACTAACATAAGCGCAGATGCTGTTCAAACTATAATGTCTTTTGGGAAGTGTCCCTGGCTCCAGTTGCCCTAAATAATGCAGACTCACAATCCTTTAGAGGATTTGGATTTCAAGAGCATTTGTGATTTATGTGTATGCTAATGCAAAGAGATGTGTCTCTAAACTAGTTTACACTGACAGAGTGTGTCTGCTTCCCGAACTGTGCTAGGAAGGCTGTTCCAGAGTTTAGGTGCCAGTTAAGAGAAAGATCTACTGCCTACAGTTGATTTTGATATGCTGGGAATAATCAATTGTCCAGAATTAATTGAGCGTAGATGACGTGATGGGCTATAATACACCAGGAGCGCCCTCAGGTACTGGGGAGCTCAGCCGTTCAGGGTTTTGTAGGTAGTCAGTAAAATTGTAATTTTTTTACAATATTTAATAGGGAGCCAATGCAAAGAACTGGAGTAATATGATCATATTTATTTGTTCTAGAAAGCCCTCTAGCAGCTGCATTTTGAACTAGCTGTAGTTTGTTAATTAGGCCAACAGGGCAGCCGCCTAGTAATGCATTACAATAATCTAATCGAGACGTCATGAAAGCATGAATGAGCTTTTCCGCATCAGACATTGATAGCATGTGTCGAAGTTTGGCAACATTTTTAAGATGAGAAAATGCAGTTTTACAGATGCTTGAAATCTGGCCTTCAAATGACAGGCTGCTATCAAAAATAACCCCCATATTTTGACTGAAGATGAGGACTGAACTAAGAATCCATCAAGGGTTAGACAGTGTTCTAGGTTTTTGCGTGTGAGGTTTTTGGGACCAATAAGCAAGACCTCAGTTTTATCTGAATTTAGTAATAAGAAGCTATTAGTCATCCAATTTTTAATATCAGCTATACAATCTGTTAATTTAGTCAATTCATACAAATTATCAGGTACAATTTTTGCTGGAAACCCACACCAACATGTAGAGAACATGCAAACTCCACACAGAAATGCCATCTGGCCCAGCCAGGACTTGAACCAGCAACATTCTTGCCGTAAGGCGACAGTGCTAACCACTGAGCTACCATGCTGCCCTAAAAATATTAATTACAGTATTAAAATACTAATTTATGCTGTGTTATAACTGAGTTACGCGAGCATATATTTAAAAACATTTCCTTATGTAATCTCTTAGCTAAGCATTGGATGTTTGACAGGTCCAATCCCAACTGATGATTCATTCGTCTTGCACAGAAATAACAGTTGCGTAAGAGACGGAAACAGGCAGGCTATATTATATCAAATGGTAAAGGATCTGATTACAGGAATGCAGCTTCAAAAAAAAAAAAAAAAGCGTTTACGCATTTGTGCACAACGGCTTCTCCAGAAATATTCTCTCAAGCGTATAAAGACAAAGCAAGCAGGTATGTTTGACAGGTGAGATGCGTGGAATGTGTATATTTTTCAACGCTACTCAGCGCTGCTATGAAAACACACCTGCAGTTGTACGCATGAAGCTTGGGAATCCCTTTAACTAAAAATAGATTACACTATTACTCTACAATCTAAATAGCAGGTATACTACAAATATTAAATTAGTATAGTCAACATCTGAGATTTCTGCCATCTTCAACAAAATAACATGTTTTACTGTGGGTTTTACTGCATTTTACCTAATTTCATTCATTCATTTTCTTGTCGGCTTAATCCCTTTATTAATCCGGGGTCGCCACAGCGGAATGAACCGCCAACTTATCCAGCATTTGTTTTACGCAGCAGATGCCCTTCCATCTGCAACCCATCTCTGGGAAACATCCATACACACTCATACACACTCATACACTACGGGCAATTTAGCCAACCTAATTCACCTGTACCACATGTCTTTGGACTGTGGGGGAAACCGGAGCACCCGGAGGTTTTAAACCTAACTGGAAATGATGCACATAAAATGGTATGTGGCGTGAAATTATGAATTATGAGTCTTAAACAATGTCAGCATATTATTTAATTTAAAAAATTGTATAAAAATATATTATTAAAGGCATATAATGATGAAGGTGATTAAAAAGGGATAATATGATAAAGGTATGATGAAATTGAAATTAATGGCTATTTGCAGTACTATATATATATATATATATATATATATGGGCGCCACGGTGGCCGAGTGGTTAGCACGTTCGCCTCACAGCAAGAAGGTCGCTGGTTCGATCCCCGGCTAGGCCAGTTGGCATTTCTGTGTGGAGTTTGCATGTTCTCCCCGTGGTTGCGTGGGTTTCCTCCGGGTGCTCCGGTTTCCCCCACAGTCCAAAGACATGCGGTACAGGTGAATTGGGTAAGCTAAATTGTCCGTAGTGTATGTGTGTGAATGAGAATGTATGGATGTGTTTCCCAGAGATGGGTTGTGGCTGGAAGGGCATCCGCTGCGTAAAACAAATGCTGGATAAGTTGGCGGTTCATTACGCTGTGGCGACCCCGGATTAATAAAGGGACTAAGCCGAAAAGAAAATGAATGAATGATATATATATATATATATTTTATTTTTTTTTTTTTTTTTTGAGTCTACTGTATGTTATAAAATGTAAATGCACAAATGGAATCAAACATACAGTAGTGGAAAGAGAGTAAAAGTAAAAGTACCATTACTTTCCCAAAAATGTAGTGCAAGTAGAGTAAAAGTATCTGTAGTAAATATTAAAGTATGAGTGAAAAGTAGACCTTTCAAAAGTACTCAAGAGTAGTGAGTAGTGAGTATTACACTGTGAAAAGATGATGCGTTTACAGAATGTTACGTTTAGACATCCCTGCATCTTCCTATTTTCGTTTGTTCCTTCCTTCAATTATTTTTTCTCTCCTTCCTTCATTCATTCGTTTGTTCCCTCCTTCCTTCGTTCACTCGTTCGTTCGTTCATATTTTTGTTCTTTTCTACATTAGGCCCTTTTGTTCATTCATTAGTTTGATCGTTCGTTCCTTCCTTTCTTCCTTAGTTTGTTCAGTCCTTCCTTGAATTCTTCCTTCATTCGTTTGGTCCTTCCTTCTTTCCTCTCTTCATTTGTTTGCTCATTCTTTCATATTTTTTTTCCTTCCTTCATTAGGTCCTTTGTTCATTTGTTCGTTCCTACCTTCTTTCCTTTCTTAGTCTGTTCAGTCCTTCCTTGAATCCTTCATTTATTTGGTTCTTCAGTCCTTCCTTCCGTTCCTTGTTCGGTCCTTCCTTTTATTTGGCCCTTCCTTCCATTCTTCATTTGCTCTATTTAGTGATTGTTTAAAGCTGTTTGGTGATTTCAGTCATCATCCAGTCGACATCCATCATTTTCAGTGACATGCAGTCTATAAACAGTCTCTGGATCATTGCGTGTACAAATTTTGGACATTTTCTTGGACATTTTTAATGTTTCCCAAAGGTTTGCTGCGTTTATAAAGCGCCCATGTCTTGAGGTTGTTCAGTATGATGTGATTTACTTTCTATGTGTGATTTAATTGGACAGGAATCACAGGACTGATCTTTCTACTTTAGACAATGACCATAGACTAGACAGAAATACAGTAGTGACTGCAGGATGAAGGACAGTAGTGGAGTAAAAGTACAAATACTGCACTAAACATGCACTCAAAGGAAAGTAAAAGCACACATTTTTAAATCTGCTCAGTAAAGTACAATTCCTGAGTAAAACTACTCAATTACAATAGTTTGAGTATTTGTAATTAGTTACTTTACACCACTGCAAACATGTAGTATGTTAAAGATGCCAAAAGGATAAAATACATCTCGTGTAAAAAGAAGAGATAAATAAAAAAGAAATAAGTTTAAGTAATAGACGAATGATGTGTGTGGTAACGGGGTGGGAAAATAGTAAGCTTGTGCTTCATCCCGATCCATTTTCGACCATGTTGAAATCTATTTTTTGTTAAAGATATTTTCAAGAGTTCACACTTAGATAATGCTCGACTATAATAGCAGGTTTGGCATGCTGTCCCGGGAGAGAACCCTGAGCTCGGAGATAGATGAGCCCAAGGTTCCCGCCCGGTCAATGAGCATTAGGAGGGATACGAGATCAGGTGTTTCTCGAGTGCCCCCCTTGTACTATATCTAATATGTGGTTCTGATGTGTTAAGTGCTTGTGACTTGTTACAATTTGTTTATGTGCATGTTTTTAGATTGTGGGAGGAAACCGGAGAACCCGGGGAAAACCCACGCAAACACGGGGAGAACATGCAAACTCCAAGCAGGGAGTGCCAGCTGGCTCGATAAGAACCCAAGCCTGTGGCCCCCTTACTGCGAGGCAGCAGCGCTACCCACCGAGCCACCGTGTTGCCCGATCATGGAAAGACAGAGAAGTGGGGGATGGGTGAGGGGGGGTTTCCGTAAACGAAGATGTGGAATGAAGTTTAGGCAGGATATATATAGTAAGTTTAGGATGATCTGATAGGCTAGCTAATGATTAGCAATAGGAATCAGCTGAAGTCAATCATTTCACGTGCTCCTCTCGAAATTAGTTTGTGAAACTTCACTTATGTATGATATACTTTTTTTGTTTGAAAATAAAATAAATCAAATAAAAAAATCAAATATATATATATATATATATATATATATGAGAATACACTTAAATAAGTCCATATCAGTCATGCAATAAGTTTCTAAAATATATAGAATAATAGTGCAAAACACTTCAGATCACTCAATGAGGAATTTTTGAGTTCACATTAGGGCACATTATTATGAGATGTATAATTTTCACCCTACACTCTCAGAAAAAAAAGGTACACGTTGGTACAAATAAAGTTCCTTGAGGAACAGTCTTGTACCTTTGGTAAAATTGTACCTTATATGGTTTTGAAAAGAGCTCTTATGATACTGTTATGTGCCTTTTATGGTACAACTGAAATGAAGGTACATGATTGTTCTCATATAAAAGATAAAAAGTGTTGAACAACTCCTCCTTTATTACAGTATCTGTGAAAATAAATATGACTGGAAAGGCAAAGTGATTTTTATGAATAATTTCCATATTAAAACAAGAATCATCATTTAATAGTATATGTTTAAAAACACTTACAAACATACATTTTTAGTTCTATAATACAATAATACAAAATAACTAGTAAAACATAAACTATAGGTGTCGTAAACTAAACATTTAAGGCATTTTAATAAATGTTTGGTAAGCATTTTTAACACTGTTAAAATACAAAGTGTCTTGTCACTGTGGTGGTGCCTTTCACAAAGTATACAATATTGTATCTGCAGGTACATTTTGGTTTTCCATGGTTCAAATCATGACCTTAAAAGGTACAAATTTGTTTCTTTTCTTAAGGTACAATTCTGTCCCATAAAAAGGTACACTCAGAAAAAATGGTACAATGTTGTACTAAAGAAGGTACAAACCCTTGTCACTGGGGCAGTACCTTTTTATGGGACAGAACTGTACCTTAAGACAAAGAAACAAATTTGTACCTTCTAAGGTCATGATTTGCACCACGGGAAACCAAAATGTACCTTTGTTTTTAAAAACCTGCAGATACAATATTGTATACTTTGTGAAAGACTCCACCACAGTGACAAGACACTTTGTACCTTAACAGTGTCAAAAATGCTTACCAAACATTTATTAAAATGCCTTAAATGTTTAGTTCACAATACCTGTAGTTTTATGTTTTACTAGTTGTTTTGTATTATTGTATTATAGAACTAAAAATGTATGTTTATAAGTATCTTTAAACATATACTATTAAATGATGATTCTTGTTTTAATATGGAAATTATTCATAAAACTCACTTTGCCTTTCCAGTCATATTTATTTTCACAGATACTGTAATAAAGAAGGAGTTGTTCAACACTTTTGTATCTTTTATATGAGAACAATCATGTACCTTCATTTCAGATGTACCATAAAAGGCACAGAACAGCATCATAAGAGCTCTTTTCAGTACTATATAAAGTACAATTTTTACAAAGGTATAAAACTGTTCCTCAAGGAGCATTATTTGTACCATCGTGTAGCTTTTTTTCTGAAAGTGTACTGCCCCAGTGACAAGGGTTTGTACCTTCTTTGGTACAACATTGTACCATTTCTTCTGCGAGTGCAATCGCTTCATAACAGACACAACAGAGAATAAACAATTGCCCTTTTTTTAAAAGTCTGCAGACCAAAACATCTCTCAGATTACCCTTTCAGCATTTAAAAATAAGATTTCTCTTTTTAAAAGAATCTGACTCAGCACATCTTTCATCTCGGCACTTATTTTATTGGCTTTATGAGTCTTGGAGATGTCAGATACAGTGATCTTTAAAGCCTTTAATTTCATATCTCAATTTGGCTGCATGTTATCGGCAGAATCCCAGCCATGCAATGGTTTGTGTAAAGTGTCCGTAATTGGTTTCCACTGGAGATAGCGAGCAGCTGTATCTTATCTGGGTTTTAATGGTGTGTGAATCACTGTGGTGTTGTGTTGGCACTGGGAACCCTCTGTGTGTGCTAGAGAATAGTGTGTGTATGGACGGGTCGCTGTATCGAACCTCACCCTGCGCTGTGACTCACCTGAGCAGCTCCTGTGGGCGGATCGAGACGGAGACGCTCTGTCTGCTCACTTCTGCACCTCTGATAAACACTGCTCATTAGATATCGCATTAGCCGTTTATTATTGCTACACGCATGAATGCAAAAGCAATCTTACGAGTTTGGCAGACGCTGACGTGGAAGCAGCAGTGTTTGTTTTGAGGAATCTGATTTAATTATGCTGATCCAATTCAATTCAGGCTTATTTATATAGCGCTTTCTACAACAATTGTTTCAAAGCAGCTTAACAAAAGCTGCATATTATTGGAAATTAAGTTAAAGTTGCAATCAAATATAAGTTGTTATATACAGAGATAGTTAACCTGCAACTTTATTGCATATCGGTGATGTCTACACTCTCAGTAAATAAAGGTACACTCTTAGAAGAAATGATACAATGTTGTACCAAAGAAGGTACAAACCCTTGTCACTGAGGAAGCACCTTTTTATGGGACAGAACTGTACCTTAAAAAAAGAAACAAATTTGTACCTTTTAAGGTCATGATTTTCACCATGGGAAACCAAAATGTACCTTTGTTTTTAAAAACCTGCAGATACAATATTGTATACTTTGTGAAAGGTTCCACCACAGTGACAAGACACTTTGTACCTTAACAGTGTCAAAAATGCTTACCAAACATTTATTAAAATGCCTTAAATGTTTAGTTTACAATACCTATAGTTTTATGTTTTACAAGTTGTTTTGTATTTTTGTATTATAGAACTAAAAATGTATGTTAGTAAGTATCTTTAAACATACTTTTAAATGATGATTCTTGTTTTAATATGGAAATTATTCATAAAAATCACTTTGCCTTTCCAGTCATATTTATTTTCACAGATACTGTAATAAAGGAGGAGTTGTTCAACACTTTTGCATCTTTTATATGAGAACAATTGTGTACCTTCATTTCAGTTGTACCATAAAAGCACAGAACAGTATCATAAGAGGTCTTTTCAAAACCATATAAGGTACAATTTTACCAAAGGAACAAAACTCCTCAAGGAACATTATTTGTACCATCGTGTACCTTTTTTCTGAGAGTGTATGTGAGTTGTCACTGGTGTGGTACCTTTTCTAAAGGTACTCATTTGTACTTAAAGGGTCTATATTGGTACCTCAAAAGTATATATTAGTACCTAAAAATTTTACGAGGAACACTTTTGTACTTTTTAGGTACTAATATGTACACTTGAGGTATTACTATGGACCCATTAAGTACAAAAGTTACAACCCCAGTGACAGATCGCGTACCTTTATTTCTAAGTGTGTATGTGTACATTTAATGAAGTGTATTAAGTGGTGACAATAATAATAATAATAATAATAATAATAATAATAATAATAATAATAATACACACTTTTAATATTTGAGTAAACCCGTTGTACTTGTTATGATTTTGTAAATTCAACTATTGTACTCTCAGAAAAAAAGGTACACAGTGGTACAAATAATGTTCCTTAAAGGTGCTGTATGTCAGTTTTTGACTCTTCTAAAGCATTAAAACACCATAATATATTTGCAGTAGGGTTGGGCGATACTGCAAAATTTAGTATCGATCTGATACCAAGTAAATACAGGGCCAGTATCGCTGATATCGATACTGATTCTTTTACATTAAAAAGCATGCACTTGAACCTAAATGTACTTTTCTGTACACTCTAAAAAAAAAAAGGTTCTTCAGTGGTTCTTCAGAAGTTCTTTGCGATATTTGAGGTGCTATTTAGCACTTTTACTGTGTAAAGAACCTTTAAAGCACCATAAAGGTTCCTCAGTGGTTCTTCAGTGGTTCTTTAAGGTGGTCAGGGTGCTATTTAGTACTTTTACTGTGTAAAAAACCTTTTAAGCACCATAAAGGTTTTTCAGTGGTTCTTTGGGTGGTTTAAAGTGCTATATAGCACCACTACTACTGGTAATCACTTGTTCTTATAGCTAATTTTCTTAACTCTTATGCCGGTTTTATTTGCGGAAAGGGTAAAGTAACATAATGAGCACCTTAAAATATAGGTGTTATATAGCACCATTTAACAAAAGTACTATATAGCACCTATTTTTTTAAGGTGCACCAAAAAAGGTTCCCCCCTCATTACAACCAAAGAACCAGTTTTGGTGCTATTTAGCACCTTTTTTTTAGAGTGTAGGGGAGAACAGTATGTGATGATTTATGAGTTGAGTGCTCTCAATGCAGCTAGAATTAAATGCATATGTTAAAACCCAGGACAATTTTTGAACACTTTTAAGCCAAATAAAAACATTTTTATTATCGTAACGATCTGGATTTGCAAACACAAACTTATTATTAGAGAACAATGATTTTTTTAAAAACTTTGCTTCAGTCTGGGGTTTGTTTTTAAGGTTTTTTTTCCTACTAACACACTACAGCAAAAGATAACTGACTTAAAATCCTCTTTTAGCTGGTGAAAAACCTGCTGTTCTCATTCATTCATTCATTTTCTTTTCGGCTTAGTCCCTTTATTAATCCGGGGTCGCCACAGCGGAATGATCCGCCAACTTATCCAGCATTTGTTTTACACAGCGGATGCCCTTCCAGCCGCAACCCAACTCTGGGAAACACCCATACACACTCATTCACACACATACACTATGGACAATTTAGCTTACCCAATTCACCTATACCACATGTCTTTGGACTGTGGGGGAAACCGGAGCACCCAGAGGAAACCCACGCAACCACGGGGAGAACATGCAAACTCCACACAGAAATCTTGCTGTGAGGCGAACGTGCTACTCACTATGCCACCGTGGCGCCTCCCTACTGTTCTAATCATGTATATTTTAAAATTTCTAAATAATTCATATGAATAGCAGGTTTTAATGTGCTGAATATATTGGCTATATTTAATCAGCCTGATGATGAAAGTAACAAGTTCAAGTATGACCAAGTATTCATACTAGCTGGCCTCAGCTACACTCACCCCCCTAAACCTCACTCCCATCTGGGTCACGGCACCAATATAGCTCCACAACAAATACATCAAATAATCATTGGTAAAGTTCTTACTGTAGCATTTCTCACAAACGTTACGTGAGTTCGGCTTCCTTCATGTCTGTCTGTAGTGGGAGCACGTGGGAACGGTGGGCGGGGAGGACTAGCATTAAAGACACAGTACACAAAAACAGCTAAAAGCTGGGTGTTTGAGCAGAAAAGATTTAGGTAACACTTTATAATAACTACACACTATGAATCATTTATTAAGCATTTGCAAATACACTGTAAAAAAATAAAAAGTTGAATTAACATTTTATAGCAACCGGCTGCAAAAAATATTTGAGTTTACTGAGCTTCAGTGGTTGAAGTTGTGCCAAATTAATTTTTTAAGTTGACCAAAAAGTATACTTTATGGAATAATTTGGCACAACTTCAAACACTGAAGCTTAATAAACTCAAGATATCTTTGCAGTCGGTTGCTTTGAATTTTTAAGTTAACTCAACTTATTAATTTTTGAAGATATGGAGAAATCAAAATTTAAAGTCTACCTCGGCCGGTCGCTCATTAACTAATCACGATCTCCCAATCATATGATTCCCCTTCTACTATCAATAACCACAGTTCCAGTCCAAAGCTATCTTCGTATGGAAGAAAACCCTCCTGTCCTCCCCCTTCTCCTCCTTCTCTTAGATCGGGCGTCACGGCGGCCCAGTGGTTAGCACTGTCGCCCCACAGCAAGAACACTGCCAGCCCTGGTCCTCGCCAGGCTGGTGGGTGTTTCTGTGCGGAGTTTGTATATTCTCCCTATGTCTGCGTGGGTTTCCCCCGGGCCCTCCGGTTTCCTCCCACCATCCAAAGATATACATAATTCATAACAGATTAAACAATTCAGGCCTTTTTAGACCAATTCTGGTCAAACTCCCTTCCTCCTCGGGCGTTTCCCTTAGCTGCTGCAGCCGGGGAGTTTGAGAGCTACCTAAGCTCAAGCTCCCCTCTCGCTCTACAAACGGGAGGGAGCCCTGGGCTCGAGGATCCCTTGAGCTCAGGGCTCTCTCCTGGGACAGCATTCTAAACAAGCTTATATCAAATCGTCAGCTAAATGTGAACTCTTGAAAACTGCTTTTATTCTAGCCAAAATAAAACAAACAAGACATTCTCTGGAAGAAAAAATATTATAGGAAATACTGTGAAAAATTCCTCGCTCTGTCAAACATCACTTGGGAAATATCTAAAAGAGAAAAAAAAAATTCAAAGAGGACTAATGATCTACTTCAACTATGTATACATCTATTGTATTTTGAATTCTGAGTGAAAATGTTTGTAAGTAAATCCTACACCAATCCAGTGTCAGCTCTTCAATCAGGATCTCAAAATGAACTCAAACATTCTTCTTAAAAATCCTCCTTACATTCATTTCACACTGTCCACTCGTCCCGAATCACTCATTCATGTTTATTTTATTCCTCCTAGGAAGCAATAAACGTGCATCGCTCATGATCTGGAGTGTGTTCTGGAGAATGCAGTTAAGAAATTCATTACGATGCATAAATACACTTATATAACCTTCACTCTCATTCCTCTGCTGTCCATCTGTACAGGTATGACTGATAAGGCGGTCAGTCAGCGTTTATAATGCGCTCAGTGTCGTCTAATAGTCTGTGTGTGTGTTTGTACGGAGTAGTAAAACACATTGAGCGACACACACACACTCGGTCATCTGAGGACAGACACACCTTCAGCGCTTGAAAACACACAGATCTGCATCACTGAATCACAACTCGCATTAATGACTGATATCAAACACACCTTTTCAAGTGCACAGGAGATCCGACTCGCTGCAGAATCTGCCACTGACCACCGCCGCATGTATATGGTTAAACGTTTGTGAACCGTTTGTTATATGTTCATTCTACGATCTGCAGTTGTTTTACATGTTATAACACAGCTTAAAGGAGACCTATTCTGCATCTTCTTATAAGATGTAAAATAAGTCTGTGATGTCCCTAGTGTGTGTATGTGAAGCTTCAGCTCAAAATACAACACAGATAATGTTTTATAACTCTCTGCAACTGACCCTTTTAGGCTTAAGCTGGATTTATACTTTCGCCTGGCGTCGCATCGCCCGCCTCCGCTGAGTGCGCGCGCACCTCGCGAAACGGACAAGGCTTTTATACTCTCCGCATTCGCCGTTGTGTTATTCTTTAAAACGACAGTGGGCGAATGAAACTGACCGTAAAGTCAGACAGATAAACAGAGAAGTAGAAAGTTTCAGGAACTACGTTATATTATTAATATTATTGATGTTTATTAAACTAGTTATTTTTATTATTTTAATAAATTGTTTTCATGATTATAAAGATTTTTGTAACCATTCAAGATTTTTTTTAATCAAACTTTGATGCATCACTTGCTTTTGTTGATATCTCGGACAGTTTTACCTATTAAAGTGTATTAAAATATTAATGACAACAGAACATGGGTTCCTCTACAAATATATTTTTTATTATGGCAAGAATAAAAGCAAAAAAGTACACTTACTAAATAATACAGATTTTTTTTTTGTTTGTTTTTGTTTTTTAACCCGCTCCACAATTCACACATTACTGGCTAGTTTCTGTCCTCTTCTCATACTAAAAAGGCAATAATAATCCAACATTCCTGACCATTATCACCATAAAGCCTAGAAAAACAGCATCATGTTGTAAACTGATTGGTTCAAATATTCCTGTCCAGTTATCAAAGAAATAATTTGTTACTTAATTATAGTTTTGTAACTATTAAATTGTTTTAAGTTCAATTGTAATATATACATTAGTGTTAAATCTATGAATGGTGGAAAAACATATTCTCTAATTGTGTACATGGGTCTCCATTGGCCTCTTTTGGCTTTAATAAACTCATCCCTCAGGTTTTTCTAAACCTTTTAACTTAAACTTTCCTCCTTTCCCACTGCTGTTGCAATTTCTAGCCAAGAATTATTGATAACCTGGTTATCTCTATGATCACTGATCATGAATATGTCTGTACAGTAGTACCTGTTTCAGACAAAATCTCTTCAAAGTGATTCATATACAACTCAAATCAGACGCGGCAACACGCGCACTGTTCGCTCAAGTCTCATAAAATACCATGCGCATACCCAAAGCAAACATCCGGAAACGCCACGATGATGTCATATTTGCTGCACGCAACTAGCGGACACGTCGAGCATAAACTAGGCTTTAGATCAAATTTATGATCTAATGAGAACTTTCTCTAAACCTAAATTTATTAGCTGGGAGAGCTGCGATAAAAACAAAACACTATTGGCTGTTTTTTTAAATGGGAGGAGCTACTCTATGTCCCACCTTGTCTTCGTGTTTCAGTCAAATTTTGAAAAACGAAATGCACATTTCATAGCAACTAAATAATGTCTGTAAGCCCCTCCCTTCTATAAGCCAGCTCTGCTCTAATTGGTCAGCTGGCCAAGCCTGTTTTGATTTGATTTGAGAGTGTTTATATTTCATGGGTGGGCATGGATTATGCAAATGAGTTACTTTGATCATGTTGATATAGATCGGTAGCAGGCAAAAGATTTGAAAACAAAACGACTCATTAAGGTGATTCAGAGTCAACTCTTTCTGTTGCGATTCAATACCTTCTCATATGGAGAATGAAGAAACATGCATTGATCAGGTGTGAGTTTCTCACAGACTTCAACAGAGTGTTAAAATCATGATGTTACTATCGATCTCTTCTATCAAATCTAAGCTTTATTTTGTAATCTCTATTGGATTCAGGTCAGGGGATTGGCTGGGCCATTCTACAGCTTCATTTTCTTTCTATGAAAGCATCTGAGAGCTTTCTTGGCTGTGTTTTGGATCATTGTCTTGCTGAAACCCACCCTGGATTCATCTTCATCATCCTGCTAATTTAGATGTTGGACTGAAACAGCGGAATCTGTAAACCCTAGAGATGGTTCTGCGTGAAAATCCCAGTAGATCAGCAGTTTCTGAAATACTCAGACCAGCCCGTCTGGCACCAACAACCATGCCATGTTCAAAGTCACTAAATCACCTTTCTTCCCCATTCTGATGCTCAGTTTGAACTGCAGCAGATCTTCTTGACCATGTCTACATGCCTAAATGCATGGAGTTGTTGCCATGTGATTGGCTGATGGGAAATTTTCTGTAATGAGCAGTTGGATATATGGACCATTTTGAGGGATGTAAACAATAACAATGGTCATAATGTATTTCCTGTATTACATTTTGAATTTCCAAAGCTTTCAAGAATACAAAAAGGTCCACATGTTGCTAAAATGACAGCCATTTTAACATTAAGATATGATTAAATTGCCTCTTGATACAGTTATAAACTCGTTTGGTAACAAGCAGGAAATGTTCATGGGCCAATGACATGACCACATTGAAATGGTCTATATATGATTGAATAAATATTTATAATAAATATATAAAATGCACAGAAAAAATAATAAAATGTTAGTATTTTTTATATTTATATAAAATTTATTTTAGACCTTAATATTGAATTTCTAAATATAAATATATTTTATATAAATACAAGCTTTTATTATGGATATGATCTATTACGATTAATCTTTTGGCAGCAATAATGTAGCAGTAATATAGTAATATAACATATATATA
>CAIGQQ010032929.1:5246870-5267687 GCA_903798035.1 Danio albolineatus
GGCCTGACTTGTGAAGGTTGTCCATTAATATTCACAAACTGGTAACGATTAGTTAAGTATGACTTGAACCATTGTAAAGCCGTTCCCTGGATACCTGTATAGTTTAAGCGATCTATGAGGATATTGTGGTCAATTGTGTCAAATGCGGCACTAAGATCTAGCAGGACTAACAGCGAGATGCACCCTTGGTCAGCAGCTAATAGTAAATCGTTGGTTATTTTCACTAATGCAGTTTCTGTACTGTGATGAGGCCTGAAACCTGACTGGAACACCTCAAAAACATTGTTCATCTGCAGAAAGGAGCATAATTGGGCAGAAACAACTTTTTCTAGTATTTTAGACATAAATGGAAGATTTGAAATAGGCCTATAATTAGCTAAGTTGCAAGGGTCCAGTTGTGGTTTCTTAATAATAGGCTTAATAACAGCTAGCTTGAAAGAGTTTGGAACATGTCCTAATGACAAAGAAGAGTTGATAACGTTAAGAAGAGGTTCTCCTATTACAGGTAGCAGTTCTTTCAGTAATTTTGTTGGAATTGGGTCTAGCATACTCGTAGCTGGTTTAGAGCTATTTATAATTTTGTCTAGCGCTTCCTGTTCTATGTTCTCGAAGCACTGTAGGCTAATTTGGTTCAGTGGAATGTTTACTGGATCTGAAGTATAAGGCCGTACAGAGATTTTAACATCTATTTTTTGTCTAAAGCCTTCTATTTTATCACTGAAAAAATTCATAAAGTCTTCGCTACTCATTTGCGGTGTGATATTTTGTTCCAACGATGACCGATTGTTTGTTAATTTAGCAATGGTGTTAAATAGAAATCTAGGATTGTTATGGTTATTTTCTATCAGTTTACGGAGGTGCTCGGCCCTGACGGATTTGAGGGCCCTCCTATAGCTGGACATACTGTCTTTGTACGCAATTTTAAAGAACTCTAAATTAGTTTTTTTCCATTTACGTTCCAAGGCACGGGTTGCTGTTTTGAGAGCGCGCGTACAGTATGACTGTTATACCATGATGTAGTTTTATCTTCTCTAGTCTTTTTTAATTTGATGGGTGCCACAGTATTTAGTGTGCTAGTAAAGATGGCATCCATGCTGCTAGTTATTACATCGAGGTCATTTGCATTTGCGGGTGCATTTCGAAATAAAGAAAGATCAGGCAAGTTATTTGCGAATTCCTCTTTGGTAGATGGAACGATAGATCTACTAAGGCGATGTATTGGTGCGGATCTGCTAATGCCAGGAAAACATAGCTGATAAAGTAAGAGGTAGTGGTCTGTAATATCGTCGCTTTGTGGTATAATCTCTATATCCATGACCTCAATTCCATAAGAGAGAATTAGATCTAAAGTATGCTTTAGGCGATGGGTGGGACCAACAACATTTTGCTTTATCCCAAGGGCATGTAGTAGATCCATAAATGCGAGCCCTAGTGTATCATTAGCGTTATCTATGTGGATGTTAAAGTCTCCTACAATTAGTATTTTATCAGTTTTAACTAGTAAGTCAGAAATAAAATCAGAAAACTCTTTTAGAAAATTGACATATATTTTATATATGTCTATATATGGTGATCTATATATGGGTCTATATATGGTGATTAAAGCGAGAGATAGCATTTTATTCATAGTATCCGAAAGCATAACATTAAGCGCCAATACTTCAAAGGAGGTAAACATAAGTCCGTTTCTCTGATTAACATTAAGAATATCACTAAAGATTGATGCAACTCCACCACCACGACCAGTTTGACGAGCCTCATGCTTATAAGAGAATCCTGGAGGAGTTGCTTCATTTAAACTAATATAGTCATTTTGTTTCAGCCAGGTTTCAGTGAGACAGAGTGCATTAAGATTGTTATCTGTTATAATGTCATTTACGATAAGTGCCTTAGGTGCTAGTGACCTGATGTTCAGGAGACCTAGCTTTACAATATTTATATTTTCATTTTTTAGTATTTTTTCTGGTTTGATTCTTAATAGATGTCTTCTAGAGCACACAGTACGCTTATTTCTTGGTCTAGTAATACGAGGAACAGACACAGTTTGTATGCGGTTAGCCGGACATGCATTATTGTGAATTAAGTGGGATGAAGAAGGGTCTATATAGCTAGAATGTGGATTTTTTGAATGTTTACTTACTAGTCAGACAGAACGAAGCGTCCTGGAGATGTTGACGACAGCAGATCAGCTCCAGCTCGACTGGGGTGCAGCCCGTCAGCACGGAAGAGCCTAGGACGCTCCCAGAAAAGATACCAGTTATTGGCAAAGAGCAATTTCTGTTCTTTACACCATATTGCCAATATAGTTTGGGCTGTGGGGGAAATCGGAGCACTTGGAGGAAACCCACTTAAGAAAAATGGCCATAAGAGCTGAGCGATATGACACAATGCATAAATGTGCATTAAACAATTATACTCAGCAGTTTACATGTGTCTCCTGCCTCATTACAAACATTCATGTATTCATTCATTTTCTTTTCGGCCTAGTCCCTTTATTAATCAGGGGTCGCCACAGCGGAATGGACCGCCAACTTAACCTTCATATGTTTTACGCAGCGGATGCCCTTCCAGCCGCAACCCAACACTAGGAAACACCCATACACTCTTGCATTCACACACTAATTTAGCATATTCAGTTCACCTACAGTGCATGTGTTTGGACTGTGGGGTAACCAGGAGGAAACCCATGCCAACACAGGGAAAACATGCAAGCTTCAGACAGAAACGCCAACTGCACTAGTCGAGGCTCGAACCAGCGACCTTCTTGCTGTGAGGCGATCGTTCTACCCACAGCACCACTGTGATGCCAAAAGCTAATTAAAAAAACATATATTTAATATAAAGTGTATTGCTTTACTATTGTTGATCATAAATGCCATAAACTCGTTTGTCGTGAAAAATCCTTTGTCATATTACCACAAATGATGACAAACAGCATTGTTTTTTCATTGTAATGACTAAAACTTGATGTGTAAATATGTAAATACAAATATTAGCTATATTTGCTTTAACAAAAATTCATAAATAGGGTGCTATTTTCCAGACAGGATCTTTTTTTCATTACTATAATGAGAATTTAATAGGAATCATAATTGAGAATAATGAGAATCACAAACGAACTCAAGCGTAAAACACATTACAGTAATGACGACTGAGGGGAAATGAGCTAAAATCTCACAGTTCAACAAAAGCCGTTCATTATCTTTATACAAAAACATCATTTATCTTTTTCTACAATTGATTTAGAGGTCAAAAATGACCCAAACACGAACATTTCCAACCAATTTTGCAACATCACCGGTTCCTGTGTTGTAGACTTGACCTCCTGACACCTCTTTTCATCATTTTACTCATGAACATCTTACATAACCTGTGTCTTAAATAGGTTTCTATTTTTACGGCATGATCAGTGAAGTTAATCAGCGTCGTCCTCCTTGTAGGAAATGCTGATAAAACACACGTCCTGCTTGTGAGTCCTTCATCAGAGCCACTGACTCGACTTGCTTTGTGTTGTATGATGATCTGAGTCAGTGTGTTGTGTTTGGGAAAGGATTCGCCCCAACTAAATGCTTTTAAACCGATACTTTTTTTTGCCCTCGAAAAGAAAAATGTATACATTATCACCCAATATTATGACAGTTAGGCAGATTCAAATGTTTGCCTATTATTAAATAATAAAATAATAATAATAATTTTATATATATATATTTATATATATAAAAATTTAAACTAAAAAGTTTAATTATGAAAGCACAGAAAATATATTAACTGGGATTTAATATATGAAGATAATTAATCGCAATTACTTACATCCAAAATAAAATTTAATCCAAAATCTACAACATCAGGCTGGAGAATCATCCCGAACTCTTCACGGTAAACTCTGTCTTTTTTTATTTACCTGAGTGTGTGCTTTTGCTTAACTGAAACGGTGTATCCTCTCGCTGACCTTTAGAGACGCCATTAGGTTGTACATTAAAGGGCACCTATTTTAAAAAATCCACTTTTTAAGCTGTTTGGACAGTCATGTGTAGGTATAGTGTATAGACGGTCATTTTAGGCTGATATAAACACACTCAGTCCTTTTTTTTTTATCTTTAACAGAATAAAAACGGTGGACCAATTGGAGCGGTTTTGAGACCGACCGCAACTTTACTTAGGAGTGCTGTCTCCCCGTCCACTGAATTGATTGACAGCTGCGTATTAACATGTCTCCGTAGTAACGCGTATAACCTTATCAACAAGACAGGACGTGCGCAAAGCAGCCGTGAATAAAAGATCTGTTCAGCGCTCTGTGATCATCAATCATCATCAGATGTGATCAAGAGTGAGTTTCACAAGTTTAACACTTTTAAAACAGTGCATGTTAATGAACAGCTTTACTTCATCACCACAGCCGTGTGTCAGCAAAAAAGACGCTTCAATCTCGGTTTGTTCACATTAAATCAGGTTTATTTTGTACATTAACATAACAGATATCCATACAGCAGTGGATATTAACCTGTGTGGTGTCACATTTACGTGCAAAAAAAAGTGCAAAGTTCAACGCGCACGCTGTTTGTGTGTGTGTGTGTGTGTGTGTGGGTGCGTGCGTGCGTGCATGCGCGTGTGTGTGTGTGTGCGTGCGTGCGTGCTTGAACTTTGTAACTACATTGTGTGTGACTCATCGTTGCAACTCCTCAACAAACACATCAAACAGTCATTGGTAAAGTTCTTACTGTAGTATTTTTTCAAACGTAGTGAGATCTACTTTCTTTACATCTGTTCCTGTTGCGTCTGTCTGTCTGACGCAGCCGAGGGCGGAGATTGAGGCACGCTGATAGGCACGTGGGAACGGTGGGCGGGGAGGATTATCCTTAAAGGCCCAGTACCAAAAACAGCAACAAGCTGTTTAAAGCTATAATACACAGACTTAAGACAGCTCTAATTAATAATCTGATGGGTATTTTGAGCTGAAACTTTACAGACACATTCTGTTGACCCAAAAGACTTATATTAAATATAAAAAAGGGGTCAAATATGTGCCCTTTAAACATTATTACATCGGTAACATGATCATGGCATTCATTTTTTTGAGGAGTTGTTTCATTTCAGCTGCGGCCATAGTTTAGCTGGCCTGATTTAACTTGTGCTAGGTTCACTTCACGTGAGCTGTGGCCGTCAGCCGCGATCGTCATGACTACAGCCATTTATAGTGTACCTCTGCCTCAAAATAAAAACTGCTTCATTCAGGACGTCGTTCATCGATGTGATTAGTTCTTATTTTAAGGATGTAATGATGCTGTAGAGTTATAATCTCCGCTTATCAGGGAGTTGCATTCTAACGAAACAGCCTTGAACTTTTAATTTTTATGTACATCTTTGCTTTAGAATTCCTCTATGAGATAACAAAGCAATGGGACTGAGTGCACATTTGACAAGATAACAAATTATCATCTGCCAGTCATATGTCATTACTTATTTGCTTTCTATATACTGACATTGCAAATGCAAAGTTAAACTATTTAAACACCTTAAAATATTTAATTGCATGAAAAAGGTTAAAAGTTTACCACGCTAAAATAAAGGATTTGGTAAATAATTGCAAAGTCCTGCATTTTCAGTAGTCTACTGTTCTTGCCGACACATAATTTTACATATTACTTATGATATAAATAATCAATGCATACCTAATTTTTGGTCTTAAATGGAAAAGCTATATTACATATTTTAATTAGACTGTTTTATTTAATTTTAAGTTTTGTATAAATAAGTGTAAATAATTTAATATTTAATTAAATTAAACCAAATATATTTGGGGGCGCCACGGTGGTCTATTGGTTAGCACGTTCGCCTCACAGCAAGAAGATCGCTGGTTCGAGCCTCAGCTGGGTCAGTTGGCATTTCTGTGTGGAGTTTGCATGTTCTCCCCGTGGTTGCGTGGGTTTCCTCCGGGTGCTCCGGTTTCCCCCACAGTCCAAAGACATCCGGTACAGGTGAATTGGGTGAGCTAAATTGTCCATAGTATGTGTTTGTGAGTGAGTGTGTATGGATGTTTTCCAGAGATGGGTTGCAGCTGGAAGGGCATCCGCTGCGTAAAACAAATGCTGGATAAGTTGGCGGTTCATTCCGCTGTGGCGACCCCGGATTAATAAAGGGACTAAGCCGAAAAGAAAGAAAGAAATATATTTTGGGCAACTAAATCTAGAGTAGATTTAGTCAACTAAAATCTTATGAAATTAAGTCGAAATGATTCAGAAGACTAAAATATGACTAAAACTAAAATGGAATTTTAGTCAAAAGACTACAACTAAAACTAAATCAAATGTTGCTGTCAAAATTAACACTGCCTCAATCCTGCTTTTCACCAAGGTACAGTACTTGATACACAGACATACATACCGTAGCCGGCCATCCCTATAAGTGAACTAAGCCACCACTGCGGGGCCCCGACAACCCACTAGTGTTGTGAGCCGTTTCCTTGCTGAAATCATTTTATTTGCATTTTACAAACGATCTTCATTGACAGAGGGCGCCACGGTGGCCGAGTGGTTAGCACGTTCGCCTCACAGCAAGAAGGTCGCTGGTTCGATCCCCGGCTGGGCCAGTTGGCATTTCTGTGTGGAGTTTGCATGTTCTCCCCGTGGTTGCGTGGGTTTCCTCCGGGTGCTCCGGTTTCCCCCACAGTCCAAAGACATGCGGTACAGGTGAATTGAGTAAGCTAAAATTCTCCATAGTGAATGTGTATGTATGGATGTGTTTCCCAGAGATGGGTTGTGGCTGGAAGGGCATCCGCTGCGTAAAACAAATGCCGGATAAGTTGGCGGTTCATTCCGCTGTGGCGACCCCGGATTAATAAAGGGACTAAGCCGAAAAGAAAATGAATGAATGAATGGATCTTCATTGACAGTGATTTAGTGCTGAAATATTTATACATTTTTACTGTAAAGAAAATTTTAAAAAATCACTATTTTATTAAAGTTGAAATTGTTTTCGTGTAAAGGTCATGTGATCAACAGGAAGCTCGCAGCATCTCGTTTCTCATGTTTTGTATTCTGTTTAATTTTGTTCTAGTTTTACAGACCCTCTTTTTTTGTTTTTGTTTTGTTTAAAACGCAAAACTAAAGTGTCTTTCACTGACATATTCTGCACACTGGTAATATTTTTCCTGAGACGTGTTTATAAAAGTGATGTCCTGACTGAATTAACCATAGTTTAATATAAGCTCTGGACGCTGCATCTAATAGGAACAGGAAAGGAGACTGAAGGAAACAATAAACGTTTGTGTTTGGGTATAACCCAGTATTTGCTGCTTCCCTTTTTCTTATAAGTTTTTTTATATTATTATTTTTCATATTTATATTATTTGCTTATTGATTTGATCATTTATGGAGCAATCTCTGCATTAATGTTAATTGTTTTGTTGTTGTTTGAGTTTTTAATGAGTTCAGAATGTATATTTTATCTCTAAGTAATCACTTTTAGCTGATTATTGTTGTGTGTTATGTGTCGTTTCATTGCAGGTTTTTGCTTTTGGAATTTATAAGAAAAAAAAACATAACCTTGAATCTTTTCTAGAATCTTCAATCTGTTTGCTAAATTAATCGAATATGTTTTAAATGCTCCAGAAGGACGCAAAGTGGGAATCACTGCTCCCTTTATTAAAGCGTGTTTAATTCTTTATTCTGGACGCTGCTAGTTGATAAAACAGTGCTGTTTTAAAGTCTCCAAATCATTCAGACAGATATTTAGTAAAAGAATTCAGGCTTTACTATTGGGTTTTATTGATTGTATCTAAAAAGCAGTATAATTATTGTAGGCTGGTTTGCAATGGCAATACTCCACTATTTAGAGCAAGGTAGGGCCCCAAAATGTGCAGGGCCGGCCCTGCAGACATACACATACGAATAAACGTTATGAAAACTAAAGTTTGATGTGCAGTTGGCAGTTCACTTCCGTTATTTGGTACAATTGCATTCATATCAGAAGTGCACTAGACCAGAGTCTCTTTCAGGCATCATACGAACCCCAGTGTTGACTAAAAGTGCTAGTGTGAAGCACCCTTAAAAACTTACAATACTAATGTTAACATCTATGGGCGTACTCACACTATCCTGAAGCACTCTTGTCCCCCTTCCATCTCCCCCGACGGCCCGCACTCACATTGCATTCGGGCCTGAGCACGCTTACGTCATCTGATGCGCTGTTCAGTGTAAGAGAAGCGCTCTTGTAGATTTCAGTGCACATTTCTCTATATCATTGTATGGTTTTAGATGTTTGATATGCAGTGACACAGTCAGATATTCCACCGAACAGACCAGCCACTGCTGACGCTCATAAACAATCATAAAGTCCTCGTGCTGCAAGAATTAGGAGGTTTGCTGAAGGCACAGCTGTCATGCAGTGAGGGGTTTGCGTCTTTAATAATCTATGACCGTTTGCGTTCATTAAACAGTAAGAATGATTAATTAATCCATATCAAACAATCCCCAAAAGTCACGTCTCCTCCTCAGTTTTGGGCTCAGGCGCGCTTTGCACTCTCACTACAAGCGTACCGCGCCAAAGCCCAAGTGAACCGCGCTTAGGGCTTTCCAACCGGGCCAGAGCCAGCCAACTGTACCATGCCTGAGCCCGGTTCAGCGCACTCACACTTCTAAAATTATCCGAGAAACAGGCCTGAGCACGGTTCGGATAGCATAGTGTGAGTTTGCCCTAAAAAACTTTATTTTAATTTCATGGGGCCTTTAAAAGGCTAAATGTTAGAATGTTCATGCATGCTGCCACCAATGTGCGCGAACAGCTCGTAATTGAACTTTAAAAATGCCTGAGGATAAACAGAAAAGGGATCAAATGCACCTTTTCACGATCTTTGGTAAATGATATACGAGCTCTCGCAGGATATTATGTCATTTCATACGCATGTGTCTGCAGGCATTATACTCTCCATACCCAAGCATTTCCAGCACCTGCAGTGTTTTAGCTCATTTTTAATGAACTAGAAAAACTTTCACTGCCGTGGCTGTAAAATCAGATCGGGAGATGAATCTGAACATGCATCTGCTGCACACGTGTGTGTGTGTGTGTTTGCTTGGGAAAGACGCATGATTTGGCTTTATATCTTATGTTTACAGTAATTACAGGGATTTCTGAGTATGGGAAAAACTTGGGAAACATATATGATCCCACACACTCTTTAGTCTAAAGAGATCATAAACAGATGGTCAGGTCACGTTTATTCTCATAAATTTGTGAAAAAATAATTATGACATTTCAGATTTTTAAAAACCTGGTACCATTTCTGACGATAATGTACATTTAAATACACATTTTACTTACACTATTATGACTAAAGTCTTTTCGCCTATCCAAGTTTTAGGATCAACAAATAATAACTTGATTTCTAGTTGATCATTTGGTATCAGAAGTGACTTATATTAAAGGCGAAGACCTCTAGATTACACTTATTTTACCAGAATAAAGTATGATAATGCCTTGATTTCATTAGGACAGTGCGATCTGACTTTGCTAAGACAAAAGTCTTGTCACTTAACAGAAATAATGTCCAGTATAGAATATAAAGTCATGCTGCAGTGGAAACAGAGTTAATATTATGTGTGACTCCCATGAGCTTGGAGGACTGCATCCACACATCTCTGCAATGACTCAAATAACTTATTAATAAAGTCATCTGGATTGGCAAAGAGTTCATCAAGTGTCTTTGGGTTCATCTTCAATGCCTCCTCCTTTATCTTACCCCTGACATGCTCAATAATGTTCATGTCTGGTGACTGGGCTGGCCAATCCTGGAGCACCTTCTTTGCTTTGCTTTCAGGAACTTGTGTGGAGGCTGAAGTATGAGAAGGAGCGCTATCCTGCTGGAGAATTTGCCCTTTCCTGTGGTTTGTAATGTAATGGGCAGCACAAATATCTTGATACCTCAGGCTGTTGATGTTGCTGTCTACTCTGCAGATCTCTCGCACGCCCCCATACTGAATGTAACCCCAAACCATGACTTTTCCTTTACCAAACTTGACTTATTTTTGTGAGAATCTTGGCTCCAAGCGGGTTCCAGTAGGTCTTCTGCAGTATTGGTGATAATTGGGATGCAGTTCAACAGATGATTCACGGGAAAAATCTACCTTCTGCCACTTTTCCAAATGATCAATTAGAAGTCAAGTTATTATTTGTTGCTCTTCCACTAGGATCGACAACAAGACATTTGTCAGGTAGTCTATGCAAACATACATGTTTGTAATAATATGAATACTTTTTAGTATAAACGCTTTGATTATTGAGCCTCATAACACTGGAAATGGAATTTAGTCATAGTAGCTCATTTATATTTTACGCTATATATGAAAAAAAAAATATTTCTTATCTCAGAATTCTGACAAAACTTGCAATTCCAACTTGATTTCTCAGAATTCTGGCTTTAAAACACACAATTTCAACTTTTCATCTCAGAATTCAGAACAAATCTGAATAGCAAGTTCATATCATGCAACTCTGAGAGAGAGAAAAAAAGTCTGAGATAAAAATTACCATTTATTTTCAGCCTGATCTCACGAGAAAACGTACTGTAAGCATTTTACGTTTTGCCAGTTTAGTGGCTAATTCATAATTCATTCAACCTTCATTGGTTGATGAGCAAATCATACTAAATTGTACGAATTAGATCGTACGAATTAGCCACTAAATCAAAAGTTACAAAATGCTGTGAGATAGCGTTGTTATTTTTCATTTGGTGCCGAAAAAACAGCCTTCCATATAAGAATTGCGACCGCGTCAAAATATGTTGCCATGCGCTATACGAGCTACGCCACTCACTCTGCTGTCAGTTGTGCTCTTTAGTTATGTTGTCTCTGTCAATCAAGTGGGGTTTATTTATAAACTAATTTCGAGAGGATCATGTGCTTATGATTGAACACAGCTGGTACCACATCAGCTCCGCATATTGCACCAATCAGACGAATCCTTACACACTATAAATTACCAGAGCTTCCCACTCTGGTCATCTTCATTTTGAAGAATCCCCCCTTCCACCCCAACTCCTCCCTTTCTCCTATAGGGCGGCACGGTGGCCCAGTGGTTAGCACTGTTGCCTCACAGCAAGAACACCGCTGGTTCGGCCTCTCCCTGGGCCAGTCGGTGTTTCTGTGTGGAGTTTGCATGTTCTCCCCGTGTTCGCGTGGGTTTTCCCCGGGTTCTCCGGTTTCCTCCCACCGTCCAAAAAACATACTACATAAGTAAATCAACTACTTTTATAAGCATCTTAAAGCAACTCTAGTTAAGATATATCTCAGCACGTTCACAAGCGGGGGGAGTTCTCGAGACTTACCTGAGCTCAAACTCTCCTCTTGCCCTTTAAACGGGAGGGAGCCCCGGGCTCAAGGATATTCTGAGCTCAGGGCTCTCTCCCGGGACAGCATGCCAAATACGCTTTATAATCAATCATCAGCTAAGTGTGAACTCTTGAAACAGTAATGGGCGGGGAATCATTCAATTAACTTACTCCAACGTGCACTTAGCCAGAATTGACACTCCAAAATCAGAATTTTTTTGCCCCCCTTGCAGGGGCCCTAAATGCGCACGGGCCCCTGTGCCTGTGCCCATAATGCCCATTGGTTAATCAGGCCCTGGAGCTGAGCATTCCTGTCAACATAGGGATGTGAAAAAAATGGATACGTCCACCATAATAAGGGATCCCACCCCACAAAAAAATTAATAAATAAATAAATCCCCATACATTCTTCTAAATACGTTCTTCTGGAGCTGTTTCATTGTAAATAAACAGTTAAACGGTCAGTAATATTTTTTTATGTGATTATTTACAAAAGAAAATTTAATAGTATACATCAGCAAACATTCATTCATTCATTTTCTTTTCGGCTTAGTCCCTTTATTAATCCGGGGTCGCCACAGCGGAATGAACCGCCAACTTATCCAGCATTTGTTTTACGCAGCGGATGCCCTTCCAGCCACAACCCATCTCTGGGAAACACATCCATACATTGTCATTCACACACATACACTACGGACAATTTAGCTTACCCAATTCACCTGTACCGCATGTCTTTGGACTGTGGGGGAAACCGGAGCACCCGGAGGAAACCCACGCAACCACGGGGAGAACATGCAAACTCCACACAGAAATGCCAACTGGCCCAGCCGGGGATCGAACCAGCGACCTTCTTGCTGTGAGGCGAACGTGCTAACCACTCGGCCACCGTGGCGCCCACATCAGCAAACAGTTTAGCTTATTAAATTATACAAATTAGATCATATGAATTAGCCACTAAATCAAAAGTTACGAAATGCCGTGAGATAGTGTTGTTATTTTTCATTTGGTGACGAAAAAACAGCCTTCCATATAAGAAACCCCTAACTTTCAATTAACAGCAACTCAAGAAACTCTACCAAACAAAAGTGCTCCATTGAAGAGCTTTCAGTATGTGCAACTTAATATCTTCAGTCAGTCATCGACGTGTAGAAGCTGAGATGAATAGAAAAGTCAATTTGAGTCAACTAAAAAATGTAAGGCAGCAAGATTTTTTTTCAGTTCAGTTCTCTCAGGCCTGGACTGTGTGTTTCTGGTCAGCCTGTGGCCTTCAGTCGGAGTGACCGCAGAGAGAAAATGAGCCCTGAGTAAACAGCATCCACAGGCCTGACCGACATCAAACGCGGCGTCCAGAGCCACAAAACCAGAAGAGGCTAAATCTGGAACAAGGACACACATTCACTTTCCTAGAGCGAGGAGTCTTGAGAAAAAGCTGCTCTTTTTATTCTGAAGAGGATTGGACAGAGCAGCTTCTGTCTGACCTGCTGACGTCTTACACTCTTTCTAGATGACCTGTGGAGAATGCTGGGAGACTTCTGCATTTGGGAACACTGAAAAAAAAAAAATTATTGGATTTGCTCAATGTTTTTAAGGCCCCGTTTACATATTTGAATATAACACCTCTGCAATCCAGTTCTATGAATCTGAGTCTTCCATAATACACGCACCTAATGATTCCTACTTGCTGGCAGCTTGCTCTCTGCAACTCTCACATGGTTGCCCACTGAAGCTAAGCAGAGCTGCGCCCGGTCAGTACATGGATGGGAGACCACATGGGAAAGCTTGGTTGTTGCCGGAAGTGGTGTTAGTGAGGCCAGCAGGGGGTGCCTGACCTGTGGTCTGTGTTGTTCCTAACGCCCCAGTATAGTGAAGGGGACTCTATACTGCTCAGTGAGCGCCGTCTTTCGGATGAGACGTTAAACCGAGGTCCTGACTCTCAGTGGTCGTTGAAAATCCAACCCATGCTCATTCTGAGAATGTATTCCTGAGTACGTTTCTGGAGGCCGCGAAATGCGTCCCGTCAGGTGCGTCTTTTTGCACTTTTTGTTTCCGCAAATCCACGAGAGGCCGCTGCGGATGCTTTTTAAGATCTCAAATGTCTCTCGCGAGTGCCGTTCACGCCTGCTGTTCTCGCGTAAACCCACTGGAGGCTGCTGTCGGCTGACTGTTTGGCTGCTGACTGAATGACTGACTGACCGACCAGTCGACTGACCCACCCTCCCCCTTCCCTGACCCCAACCAAAATTTTATCGACTGACCCTCCCACACACTTCCCTAAACCCAACCAACAACTTTCAAAAAAGCAATCCCGAATAAAACAAAAGCTTGTCTCATTTTTACCACGTTTTCAGACTTTACCACATTCTCACCCTGTTATATACTGGTTTATTTCATTATTTGGATTCCGTTTTTGTCTCACCTGCTTTCTGAAAGCACTCCTCACCGGACTCGAACCCCATCATCATGATCAACTCCTCTCTGCGTCTCGAGTCCGTCGACGAACACGGCGAGCTAACGGGACAAACTGGTTGCGGCGGGAAAGTCATCCACACAAGGCGAGCGGTCGGCTGGTAAGTGCAAAAAGAAACGGCGGCACACCGCCCCGTAGCGTTTGTTTAAAAAAAAAAAAAAAGCAGCCATACGTACCTCTGACCACATAATGTGCGGTCTCCAGAAACGTTCGTGGGACTACGTTTTCACGTCCATCCCTGCCTCCTAACCATCCCCATATCATAACTGGCTTCATGACTCTGTCGCCTCTCCACCACTCAGCTGGTGTGTGGTGTGCGGTCTGGCGCAAAAATGGCTGACGTCGCGTCATCCAGGTGGATGCTGCACACTGGTGGTGGCTGAGGAGATCTCCCCCACTGTGTAAAGCGCTTTGAGTGCCCAGAAAAGCACTATATAAATGTAAGGAATTATTATTATTTTTCCTCATGATGAAGAGTAGTCAAAATCTAATATGTTGTGGGGGAAAAAAGGAAAAACGTGTTGGTTTCGAACCGAGTTCATGATCGATCGCATCGATCGCACCGTTATGGTCAGTAATATTTTTTAATGTTATTATTTACAAAATAAAATTTAATAGTATACATCAGCAAACAGTTTAGCTTATTAAAACGAGCTATTATAAAGAAATATAATTAAGTTGTCACATTTCATTGATCTTTTCCTCACTGTATAACTCACACATTCTGAATAAAGAGCGGCGAATGAATCTCATTTATTTCGATTTTTTGTTTGATTACATTAAATAACAGAGGTGTCACTTTAACAATGCACACATCTAACGTTATAATGAAAGCATTCGATTACTTTCCTAACGTTTATGCTTATTTAGGACAAAATTAGTTGTGTTTGAAAAAAAAAAACATCAAGTTTGACATCTTTAGCTGTTATTATTATTCATTATGTGTATATGTGTGTTCAAACACACCCAAAACCCAGTATCCACTTTTGCTCTGCTTCAAATCGCATGTACAGAATCTGTTTGGGAAACAGCGTCTGTTTATCACTATGGAGCGCGTCTGACAGTCACGCACCACTTTATGACTGTTTTGAGGATTGTCTAGGAGGAGCGACGGCACCTGTAATGAAAAGGTAAGGAAATCCTGCCGTTTTTATATTTATTTCAAAGTGTTTCATGCCTAAATAAACTGAAAGCACAGAACTGACTCACATTTAAGAGCGAGGGGCGGCCCCTGGTGGTTCGGCGGTATGGGTTGTGTATAGGGAGGATCGGCTCTTTAATGTTTATCGACACCCTTCAGAGAAAGACTGAAAATACGGGAGAAATACGGGAAAATTACTTTACGGGATGATACCGGGAAGGAACTGTAAAATACGGCAGAATCTCAGGAAAAACGGGAGGGTTGACAGGTATGGAGCTGAATGATATGACACAGTGCATAAATGTGCATTAAACAACTATATTCAGCAGTTTACATGTGTCTGTTGCCTCATTACAAACATATGTGGCATTTTTCACAATATACATATTAAACTGAGACAAGATACAGAGCTGATTGAGACGCACCAAACGGCAACCTGTCTCCAGCATTCTTCAAAATATCTTCTAATTTTTGTTCATTAGAAGAAAGAAAGTCATACTGGTTTGGAATAACTGACGGATGAGTAAATGATGACTGAGTTTACATTTTTGAGTGAACTGTAATCTAACAGTAATGGGTGTATGCTTGTGTTATTTGGTGATGGATGACCACAAATCTTGTGAGATAAGATTTCACAACGTTATTACGGTGAGAATAATCACATTATTTTATTAAGAATTACACTCAGTGATTAAAGTTAACAAAAGTCCCAATTGCACACGTCACTTGCATTATATTGCACAAACACAATGATAATGAGTGTGAACAATCTGATCAACATTCCACTGCAACAAAATACAACAAAATGAAATTAAACAAAATAGCATAGCATAAAATAAAATAAAATTATAATTATAATAAAATAATAAATTAATAGAAAAATATATATGACAATAATAATAATAATAATAATAATAATAATAATAATAATAATATAGTAAGCAGTTTAAAAAATATATCATTTTTTAATTAATAAAATAACATTAATGTAAGAAATAAAGAAATAGTAATATGCTTGGATGAATGCTTGACTTAATAACCAGCACATTTTAAAATATTCAGTGAATAAAATAAAACAATTATTATAACTAAATATAATAATAAAACAATATAATAATAAAATACATAGATAATAAAAATAATAATAATATTAGTCGAAGTAGTAATAGTAGAATTGCAATATATTTCATAAAATAAAATAAAATAAAATAATTAATAATAGAGTGACAGGTTTTATGAAAACGCTAATATTAATATAGTCAATAGTAATATGCTTGGATGCATGCTTGAATTAATAACCAGCATGTTTATACTGTGAATAAAATAAAATATATTATTATTATTATTATTATTATTATTATTATTGTAAGATGTTTCATCAAATAAATAAAATAAAATAATAAAAGAAGACTTATACTAGAGTAACAGTTTTCATCAAATTGCTAACATTGTTAAAAGAAATAGTAGTATCATTTTCCTTCAGCTTAGTCCCTTATTTATCAGAGGTTGACATAAGTAATAAAAAATATTCTAATATTATTACAGTAAGAGGTTTGATAAAATAAAAATAAAATAAAAATAAAATAAAAATAAAATAAAATAAAATACTAACTAAATATACTAAATTAATAATAATAATAATAATAATAATAATAATAATAATAATAATAATGGGCGCCACGGTGGCCGAGTGGTTAGCACGTTCGCCTCACAGCAAGAAGGTCGCTGGTTCGATCCCCGGCTGGGCCAGTTGGCCTTTCTGTGTGGAGTTTGCATGTTCTCCCCGTGGTTGCGTGGGTTTCCTCCGGGTGCTCCGGTTTCCCCCACAGTCCAAAGACATGCGGTACAGGTGAATTGGGTAAGCTAAATTGTCCGTAGTGTATGTGTGTGAATGAGAATATATGGATGTGTTTCCCAGAGATGGGTTGTGGCTGGAAGGGCATCCGCTGCGTAAAACAAATGCTGGATAAGTTGGCGGTTCATTCCGCTGTGGCGACCCCGGATTAATAAAGGGACTAAGCGGAAAAGAAAATGAATGAATGAATGAATAATAATAATAATAATACTATTCATATTAATATTATTATTAATAATAATAATAATAATATGCTTGGAAGAATGTTTGAATTAATAACCAGCAAATAAAAAAATGTACTGTGAATGATAAAATAAAATAAAAATAAATGAAATAATAATAATAATAATAATAATAATAATAGTTAGTAAAACAAAAATAAAATAGTTAGAGGTTTCATCAATTACAATAAAATAAATTGTACAAGAATATATAAATTAAATTAAAATAAAATATAATACAATTCTAAATAAAATATAATAATAATAATAATAATAATAATAATAATAATGGGCGCCACGGTGGCGTAGTGAGTAGCACGTTCGCCTCACAGCAAGAAGGTCGCTGGTTCGATCCCCGGCTGGGCCAGTTGGCATTTCTGTGTGGAGTTTGCATGTTCTCCCCGTGGTTGCGTGGGTTTCCTCCGGGTGCTCCGGTTTCCCCCACAGTCCAAAGACATGCGGTACAGGTGAATTGGGTAAGCTAAATTGTCCATAGTGTATGTGTGTGAATGAGAATGTGTGGATGTGTTTCCCAGAGATGGGTTGTGGCTGGAAGGGCATCCGCTGCGTAAAACAAATGCTGGATAAGTTGGCGGTTCATTCCGCTGTGGCGACCCCGGATTAATAAAGGGACTAAGCCGAAAAGAAAATGAATGAATGAATAATAATAATAATAATAATAATAGTAATAATATAGCAAGAGGTTTCAACTAAAATAAAATAAATTGTACAAGAATATACAAATTAAAATAAAAGAAAATTCTAATTAAAATATAATAATAATAATAATTATAATACTACTACTACTACTACTAATAATAATAATAATATAGTAAGAGGTTTCAATAAAATAAATTAAAATTAAAATTAAAATTAAAATTAAAATTAAAATTAAAATAATAATAATAATAATAATATAGTAAGAGGTTTCAATTAAAATAAAATAAATTGTACAAGAATATACAAATTAAAATAAAATATAATAAAATTCTTTAAATTTTTTAAAAAATAATATTAATTATTATAAAATAAAATAAAATAAAATAAAATAAAATAAAATAAAATAAAATAAAATAAAATAAAATAAAATAAATTGTAAGCTAAGATTCCACAACATCATGCCTTGCATTATACAGCATGAACACAATGATAATTCATGCAACAATCCGATCATAATTCCAGCGCAGGATATAATGAGAAGTATGTGCAGTAGCTTGTAAACACACAGATTTCCGCATTTAAAAGCCACAGAATTCGAGAGAAAACTGAAGGAGCCGATTGACTAATGTCACCGCTTACTGTAAACCTCCAACAATTCTGTGTGTTGCGCAAAACATTACACCAGAAGTGACTTTAATGCAAGCTAAAGGAACGTTTATCTGGAAGAATAAAGCCAAGTGAACTGAGGGTTTCTGTGGAGTTTAGAGTAAAGTCAATGATGTGTGACAATGAGACAATCGTCAGGTGGATTGTGGAGATATAAGCTGATAATAGAAGCCTCTTGAGTTCATGGCAATGCAATAGTGTGTAAATGAGAACTGAAAGAAAGGGGGAGAGAAGATGTGCAAATTACTAATATTAGAGTACAAGGTTTCATCACTTCACTTTAATCATCAAATCACTTACGATTACATGCACAAGAGGTAAGAATGAGTTTGACATGACTCAAAAATGAACAAAACTAAACTAAAAAAAACTTAAATAAACTTAAAATAAATTAAAAATAAAATAAAACAAAATAAATATATAACATAAAATAAAATAAAATAATTTTAAATCAAATGAATGACTACTATTAGAGTAACAACACAAAAGAAGAAATAATAAAAATAATATTAAAATATGTATTTTTTTATTTTAATAATAAAAATGTTAGAGTAACAACACATATGAAGATTAAATTAAATTAAATTAAATTAAATTAAATTAAAAATAAAAATATTAGAGAAACAACACATATGAAGAAATAATAAAATAAAATAAAATAGAAATTAATTAAATTAAATACATCATAAAAAATGTATGTAATTATATTTAAATTAAATTAAAAAATAATAATATTAGAGTAACAACAGGTATGAAGAAATAATAAAATAAAATAAAATTAAATTAAATAAAATTAAATAAAATTAAATAAAATTAAATAAAATTTAATAAAATTTAATTAAAAAATAATAATATTAGAGTAACAACAGGTATGAAAAAATAATAAAATAAAATAATATAAAATAAAAAAAATGAAATAAAAATTAATAAAATAAAATAAATTTAATTAAATACATTTAAATAAAATGTAAAAATAATAATATTAGAGTAGTAACACATATGAAAAAATAATAAAATATAATAAATATATAATAATAAATAAATAAACATTTTATAAAAATTATTAATATTAGTTTAACACCACAAATGACGAAACAATAAAATAAGACAACAGGTTCAATCACATTGTTAACAAAAATAACATAAAATAAAATCAATAAAAAATTAAACCATTAAATTAAAATTATTAATATTAACAGCATGAAATAATAAAATAAAAGGTTTCATCACATTGTTAAAAATAAAATAAAATAAAATAAAATAATTTTTTTAATTAAATTAAATTATATTAAATTAAATAATAAAATTAATAAAGTAACAGCACAAATAAAGAAATAATAAAATAAATAAATGGACAGCTAATGAATAAAAATAAAACACAGTACAATCATGCATTATGTGGTATCTCATGCGACGTGTTCCTAATATAGGCTGAATATACATCAATGCAAAATATCTGCATCCTACAGACAGCAGGACCAAACAAACTGCAGGAATATCTCAAATATTATGTAATTACGACAATATGTGTGACGTTTAAACACAACTGTGTGTGTTTGCGTGTGTGCGTGTGTGTGTGTGTGTGTGTGCGCGTGTGCGTGTGTGTGCGTGTGTGTGTGTGTGTATGGTTTCCTGAAGGATGCTGATTTCAGCTGACTGATATTTCCACTGCAAACAGCAGCCTGACATACGCAACTCTGTTTTTTTAATGAAACATTTTCTTTTTCTTCTTAGTTTCTTTTGCATGTATTGCATTTATATTCACATATGTGAATAACTCTTCAAAGGAGCCATGTAGTGCACTGACTTTTTATTTGATCTACAAACTACTATTAAGGCTGTGAACAAACTGTGAAATAATAATAATAATAAAAGTAATATTAATGAAAAAATAATAATTCTTACATTTATATATAGCGCTTTTCTGGACACTCAAAGTGCTTTGCACATTAGGGGGAATCTTCTCATCCACCACCAGCGTCCAGCATCCACCTGGATGATACGATGGCAGCCATATTGTGTCAGACCGCACACCAGCTGTTTGGCGGAGAGGAGACAGAGTGATTAAGCCAATTATGATATAGACATGGTTAGGAGGCCATGATGGACAGAGGCCAGTGGGCTAATTTGGCCAGGATGCCGGGGTTAAACACCATATAGAGTTAAACTCACCAGTATAGAGTCCCTTCACTATACTGGGGCTTTAGGACCCTACTGGTCCAAAAACAGCACTTTTGGCAGCAACCTAGCTTTCCCGTGTGGTGTCCTATCCAGGTATTGACCGGGCGCAGCCCTGCTTAGCTTCAATGGGCGACCATATGAGAGTTGCAGAGAACTAGACATCATCAAATTACTTGATAACTCGTTTCCCAAATTAATTGCTAAAATAAAAGTAAAATAAAATAAAATAAAGGTTCATTTGCTTGATATGCATACATACATACATACATATATATATATATATATATATATATATATATATATATA
>CAIGQQ010032929.1:5268454-5285011 GCA_903798035.1 Danio albolineatus
AGTATAAAGTACATTGTGAAAATATTAAGACCTATAAAATGAAATCCTATGTTACATTAATTCTATCATTTTAATCCTCCCTAAACGTCGCTCTTTAGTAATAATCATATGTTTCAGAAATATTATTTAGAGAAACAAGTCTTTTAAAATAACAGAAAATTAACTGGCAGTTTATTGCAAGACTGTTGTAGCATAATCTACAACACCAACCCAAATGATATAGCACTGCGAACTACTACAAATGATTATAAAAGTCACTTTTTCACACTTTTCCCAAGGTTAAAAGTTTATGGAGGAAAGATCAAGCTCCCATGATGCGAATAAAAAGCAGAAATGAGCAGGGAAAAATGAAAACAAATCACAAAATACTGCTAATTTGCTGACATTTTTACAGTGTGCATGCAGTGAGATCATGTGTTTTCTCTACTGTCAAATTTAGATCTATGATAACGTCACCTTGTAAGCGAAAAAGCCTACAATCGATGTGCCATTATAGTCAATTACACTTTCGGTGGGACATTTCAGAACGGTACAATTATGTGTCAGCATCTTCCTGTCATTTATGCAAGCCCAAAGCATAGCTGTACATCCAAAAATATCCCCAGCCTGACGCTTTCTGGGAGCGAGAGACGCTGGCGGATTTCTGTAATTAGCACACGCCACTGCCAGACAAAAGACTGCCGAGGGTCAGGAAGAAGAACAATCCTACGGATGGAGAATTTTCCAAGGAAAGCCCAACGTGGGGGAATCATGGCTACCTGAGACTCCTTCACACCAGACTTTATAATGCTCATGAGTTTTGTTCTGCTACTGTATTACACTGTTAAAAAATCTATTTGTGTTGAGAAAACCTGAAGCGATTAAGTTAACTTACTAGTTTTAACAAATTTAGGTGTGTTACGACCCTGGTCTAGGGTCAAGGGCGCAACATAAAAGATCACCAGACAAATAAAATACACTTTTATGACCCTTTGGAATCGGGTCCCTTTAATGGCCCGTTTCCACTGAGTGGTACAGTACGGTACTGTACAGGTCACCTTTATCAGGCTTGCGTTTCCACTGCTAAAGGGTACTCTTTTGGTTGGCGTGGGGTACGACAGAAAGTTTCAGTCGACATCATTTTCACTCGAGGAAATGTCTACAGTAAAGCTGTAACTAGATCAATGATGCGAAATAGCCTACTGTCTGTGATTATATAAAATAAATTAATAAATGCAGCATATATTAACACACACAGCCTCTTACAGTCTCCGATATGTTACCAATTGCATAAAAACTACACACAGCAGACATTTAGTCCTTATTTAGGTTCAAAAACAACAGCAAATATAGCCCACAGTCAGTGCAGAGCTCTCATCTGTGTCTGTAATCTTCACCAGCACATGTGTGACCTCTGTTAGAGAGTAATTCCGTCAATCCGAGTTCATAATAGTCCAGAAGGTGATGATGATAAGTCGTTTCTTCATGTTTGCTGAAACCATTATTTGCTCGTTTGTTTTTTTTCGGCTTCTCCTTTGTTTTTGCAGGCGTCAGTCTCGTGTTTGTCTGTTTCTGAAAGGATCAGGTTTCAAAAGCACGTCTATAAACAAGCGCACGTTATTATCATCAGCTCAAGAAGTTTGTTATTTCAAATATTGACGCGCACGTGAGAATGCGAAACCGCTCGTGCTTCAGATGGGCTCGTAAAAAAACTATGTGGGAGAATCTGCTCTTCTCGGCTTTGTGGCTGTTCATCAAGACAACGACAAGGTTTGTTTGAGCTCGGGTCGACCATGGCTCGTTATTATATGTTTATATTATTTCGGAGCATTGTCTCTCGGCTGTGTATTAAACATGGCGGGTCCTTTGTTTTCATTCTGGCTTGTTGCGCGAGCAAAGGACGTATCTCTGTAAACCAATAGCGTTCAGCTGCGCGTCTAGCTCTGCTTTTTGGTACCCTTGGTACCCTTTGCAAAGGGTGACCAAAAAGTGTTACGGTACAGTACGGTATGGTTCGGTATGCTTTTAAGGCCGTTTCCACTGTCTAAAAGTGTACCGAACCGAACCGTACCGTACCGTACCGTACCACTCTGTGGAAACGGGCCATATTTGTCTTTTCTTTTGTCTTTTATCACCCAAAACGTGAAGCCAACTACCTCGGAGAGAACCTACAGAAAAATAATAAACAAAAAGCACACTCTAACTAAACACCCAAATGAAACTAACTACACTTAACAAAATAACAGAAATAAAAATACTAAATCTATCCCTACCTCCCTAATTAGGTATAAGAACATTTGTCCTATAACCACATCTGTTTTAACCTGTTAGCAAGCACTCAATTTTGGGGATTTACACCTATCTAAAGCCCCGGTCAGATCACACGATTTTTATTGTCGGTTACGAAAGTCACTATGTCAGATTATGCGATTTTTTTTCTTGATAAAATCTTGACTCGTCGTAGGTTACAGATGTGCCAGACTACACGGTCCTCCACGACCAGTCATCCCGTGACGTCTACGACCAACAATATTTCCCAAAGCAGTGTTGCTATCATAACATTTCTTATCGCAATTTCATTTTTAAAAAAAATCTTATTTCAATCTCAATAAACACTGATGCTGGCGGACAACTAATAACTACATTAAAGGCATTCGTTATGACATTGATATGATCAAACTTTTATGTTTCCTTTTTAATATTAATATATTTGTTTGAAATCTAAATGTATATTTTCCTGCCAATGTTGCTATTCAGGGGCGCCGCTAGCAATTTTGGGCCCCAGGAAAGAAATATGAGGATGGGCCCCCTACTACAAGCTAGCTATCCAAACTCTGTCTGCAATGTAGTTATACTGACGTATGCATTTTATTAATGATTTTGTACACTACTATCAGTATTTAGTAAGAGAACGGCCATGACTGTAGCTAGCAGATGATTTATTGTTCAGATGTAAATGTAGTACAAAAAAATAACAGTAATCAAATATTCACTGAAAATTTTACATTTCTAAACACACAAAACACCAATGTGTCACTATTTAAATAACTGTATTGCAATAGTGTCTCATACAATGTGCAATACACTGGAACAGTGACAAAAATCAATAAGACACAAGAATGTAATTATATTACAATGAAATAATAATTAAAGTGCACTTATTATTGTTAGAGTTTTCAGTGTGAACGCACTACTTATACTATTTATATAACAAAGTGGCGTAGAATAGTGCATAAGTATGTGATTTGGGACGCAGCTGATGATAACCTCGAGGACATCGCTGCTTTGACAGTTTACCTGACGATCACACTCAACAAAGCATCAACTCTCTTCGCGCAACTGACGGACTGAACCATACAGTGAAAGGAGGGGGGGTGCAATTTGACAGTGACAGACGCGAGAGGCAGATATAAACCGTATTTTTATTTTTTATTTCTAATAAATTGTTTTACATGTAATTTAGAGATACATTCATAATTTATATTACATTATAGTAGTTATTAATTATAAAGCAGATCTCTGTGGGCCCCTTGAGTGCATGGGCCCTTAGAATCGTCCTAACTTTCCCCCCCTTAGCGGTGCCCCTGTTGATATTAAACAAAGCTGTGAAGCAGTGAAGTATTCATTAAATCCTTATTTTCCACGGAGCGGAACAAATAATCTTTTTGAGACAATCAAAAATATCTTTTTGAGACAAATTTCATTAGCTATAATTTGTATCTTAATTGTCATGTATTTTTCGTTGGTCAGTTAACTACTAGAAGAATAACGAATAACATTCGAGATGCACCTCAAAACAAGCCCCGCTGCTTCAGCGCCAAAACACGAGTTGCCGTGAGATTACTATCAATTACACATTTGAATGAGCAGGACAGGCTTTTACAGTGTTTTTAACAAAAAAAGGATGAAAGCAGTGGTGCCGGCTGTGCGTACCAACAATGAGAGGGCGCGAATTAAGGCCGCTTATTTATTTATTTATTTATTTTTATTTTTTTTTGTTTATTAAACAGTTTACACTTCCATACATTGACAATGCAAGAAAGAATGAAAATAAATAAAGGTCTGCATGTACTTGCATGGTGGGAGATGTAAAGAAAAAATATTTGATTAAATGAATTAAATTGTAATTGACTGGCACACACATAATGGAACTCGACGTACAGGACGAGAAAAAAATTGAACATGCTAGACTTTCTGCGACGGTGTCGTGAAGCGTCGCAGGCATGGAATCGGTTGTCGTGAACTATGCCACATCACACGAGAAGACACGATTGAATCTTGTGTCACGACTCCTATTTGAATCTCTACGACGCCCTACGTCAAGAAAATCATGCCAAAATCGTGTGATCTGACCGGGGCTTAGGTTTAAATAGTAACAGTTCCTGACTCCAGTAAGCTACAAACACAAACTAGGTATCATTAGGTATCAATTTAACATACTGATACTAATATCTAAAACAGCGTTTCTCAACTGGTGGGTCGCGACCCAAACTTGTTTTGCGTATACCAGACTTTTATTTTAAAATGCGCGCACGACAACCGATCCCTTTGGAATTGACGTGAAAAGCGTCACGTTGCCGAGCAATAGAGTCAGCTGGTGGAGCTGTCATGTGATAAGACGCTGAAAAAGAATTTCAGTGAAGTAAGCCTCTCCCAGTTTTCGCGATCTGAGAGTGCGATCAAACCCATCCCATTCAGAACTACGTATTTGTATGAAAGTGGCTTCTCTTCCTTGGTGCAGCTTGAGTCAAAGCAAAGGAACAGGTTGTACATAGAGCGCGATCTTCAGGTAGCACTGTCTACCATCCATACCTCCTGACTTTGAAACTCTTATCACATCAGTAAAGCACATCCTCAGTTATCTCATTATCTTCCCAAATTACTGTTAAGTGAAACAGATGTTTATAATTGCTGTCATATTAGATGTAAAAATGGTTATGGATGTTTTAATAATTTTACAATTGTCTGGTTTGTTCTGTTCAACAGGATCAGTGTTCATGTTTTATTAACAGTTCAGTTTTGTTTATGGTAAAAACCTTTCCTTACCCTAACCACTGTTTACAGTGTTTGTCGTTTTTACTTTGTAATATTTCTATAATTTGACACATTTTGTTAAATGTCAGCAATAAAATATTGTTTATTTGTTTAAGTCTTGCTGATTTTCTCATGATTTTTCTGTCACTACTTGTGTACGTTAACAAATAAATACAAATTAATTATAATTCCTAAAATTATATTACAGTTCCTAAACATTTGGGTCGCGGCTTGATGGCCATGTAAAAATGTGGGTCCCGTGGCCAAACCAGTTGAGAACCACTGCTCTAAAAAACTTTATTTTAATTTACATGGGACCTTTAATAAAGTTGAAAATTAAAATGACTACAATTTTAAAATGAAAATGAAAACAGAAATGCTTAAAATAGTTGTAAATCATTACTTTTTGTGTTACTACATTAACATAAGTGGGTTCAAAGAGCAGTATTCCTAGAAAAGCCCAGCGTGGAGGGATGATGGCTACCTGAGACTCCTTCACAGCAGACTGAGAAACAGTGAGTCACTCGGGCTAAAAGCGGATCATGACCGCATGTTTGGGAGAAGTGCACGGTCACCTAGAGAGAGGACGGAGACCGGCTGACCGCTCCATTCAAATGAATACAAATTATTTCACCAGGGTTCCCACTAGAAGCCAAATATCAAATGCCCTGATTTTTCTCTCAGCTAAAAAGCTACATTTGCATGATATCCAGTGAATGGAAAAACTGGTCGCTCTGTGCTTAACCCTTGTGTGCTGTTGGGGATGATTACGTCCAGTCTGGGGTGATTTTGAGTCTCAATTTGGCCTAAATTTCTCAGTGTTTCAGCAAATGGAATGATTTTTGGGTGATAAATCTTATTTTGAAACATATTTCTAAAAAATGCTTTGGAATTTTTCAAAAACTCAACAATACACTCTGGTTCTTTAAAACATCTATAATAATTGTAAAATAATAAAGCTGAGCACTTCGCAGATTTCACCTATTGCGGGTTATTTCAAGAGTTCACACTTAGCTGATGATTTGATAAAGCTTGTTTGGCATGCTGTCCTGGGAGAGAGCCCTGAGCTCAAGGGATCCTCGAGCCCAGGGCTCCCTCCCGTTCGTAGAGCGAGAGGGGAGCTTGAGCTTAGGTAGATCTCAAACTCCCCGGCTGCAGCAGCTGAGGGAAACACCCGAGGAGGAAGGGAGTTAGACCAGAGCCTGAATTGTTTAATCTGTTATGAATTATGTATATCTTTGGATGGTGGGAGGAACAAAGGACCCAGGGGGAACCCACGCGGACACGGGGAGAATATACAAACTCCACACAGAAATACCCACTAGCCTGGCGAGGACCAGACTGGCAGTGTTTTTGCTGTGGGGCGACAGTGCTAGCCACTGAGCCGCCGTGCCGCCCGATCTAAGAGAAGGAGGAGAAGGGGGAGGAAAGGAGGGTTTTCTTCCATATGAAGATAGCTTTGGACTGGAACTGTGGTTATTGATAGTAGAAGGGGAATCATATGATTGGGAGATCGTGATTAGATAATGTGAGACCAGCCATGGTAAATCATAAGCACGTGATCCTCTCGAAATTACTACTACTAAACCCTTGTGTGCTGTTGGGGATGATTTTGTCCACTCTGGGGTGATTTTGAGTCTTAATTTGGCCTAAATTTCTCAGTGTTTCAACAAATGGAATGATTTTTGAAAATATTGCAAACTGCGATGTTTGCAGAAAGTCTTTTGGATACTGTGGCGACACCACAAATATACACAAACACATAAAACAGAAAAACACGAAAAAGATGGGGTGATGGGAGTTGCGCCTCAGTGCGACCACGTCGGGGCGCTGGCTAAGGGGTTAAAACACCTATAATAAAAAAAAAAAAAAAAACAGCCGAGTACTTCGCAGATTTCAGAGGCGACACGGTGTCGCCTCACAGCAAGAAGGTCGCTGGTTCGAGCCTCGGCTGGGTCAGTTGGCATTTCTGTGTGGAGTTTGCATGTTCTCCCCGTGTTTGCGTGAGGTTTCCTCTGGGTGATAAATCTTATTTTGAAACATATTTCTGAAAAATGCTTTGGAATTTTTCAAAAACTCAACAATACACTCTGGACAAGTGTACTAGCCTTTGGTTATGTTGGTGGCTGATTTTGCCCCATTGACTTTCATTATAATCACATTGTTTGATTGCAAAGCCATGACACGTTTTATTATGCATTCTTAATTGTTTCTGGTTTTCCCTGTTGGCGAGAGGTACAGTTAGTAAGTATCAGTTGCGGTGACCTTGATATGTCTGAGAAAATCTAAATAAGCAGCTCAGCTCTCAGAACATAGTAAACATAGTAAGTGTATTCCTGCACACACACAATATAATATTCCGCTTTACCCCATGGCACTCCATATAAAAGCCAGAGATGTTTTTGCACAGGCCTATCTAAAGGGTTAATGATCAACATCAAAAATAACACATTTTCCAAACAGGGAAAACCAGCAACAATCAAGAATGCATGGTCATACAGTATGCTGTCACGGCTTTGCAATCAAAACAAGCTGTTATAATGGAAGTCAATGGGGCAAAAACAGCCACTAACATAACGAAAGGGGAGTCAATTTGAACAACACACAAGGATTTATATTGTTGATAATATAACAGAGCTTTCCTCACCTTTCGAAAACCAAAGGATGTGGAAACATCCTGCTGAGACACTGGGAGGGGGGGGGGGGGGGGTCGTGGCTCTTTAAAACATCTATAATAATTGTAAAAAATAAAGCTACTTTGCAGATTTCAGAGGTGACACGGTGGCACAGTAGGTAGTAGGCTAGTATGAAAAGATGTGCTACTAAAAAATGTTTATATTAGTTATTAAAAATACTAATATTATGGTGTAGTGGGTAGCATGAAGGTCGCTGGTTCGAGCCTCGGCTGGGTCAGTTTTTGTGTGGAGTTTGCATGTTCTCCCTGTGTTCGCGTGGGTTTCCTCCGGGTGCTCCACCCAAGTCCAAAGACATGCGGTACATGTGAATTGGGTAAGCTAAATTGTCGGTAGTGTATGTGTGTAAATGAGAATGTATGGAAGTTTCCCAGAGATGGGTTGTGGCTGGAAGGGCATCTGCTGCGTAAAACAAATGCTGGATAAGTTGGTGGTTCATTCCGCTGTGGCGACCCCGGATTAATAAAGTGACTAAGCCGAAAAGAAAATGAATGAATGACTTCGCAGATTTCGCCTATTGCGGGTTATTTTAAGAATGTAGCTCCCGTGAATAACGAACAACCACTGTACATCACTACGAACTGTTCATGCATAGAATAAGAGCAGATCCTGCGAAACATCTGCTTAACATTTACATCTACCTCGCACAAAAAAAAAAAAACACAACAAAAATAATACAGCGACTGTGAAACAACATGAGGTTGAGCAAATGTATTTCTGGCCAAACTATTCCTTTAAAACCATGCAAAAACAACTAAAAGAGAGCTTCCCTTCCAAGCTCGGCTCTGATTTCTGCAGTATATTTGTGCTCTTTGCTGCATTTAGCTTTAGATTTATTCCTCCGAGGCCTCTGAAGTGCTTCTCATAAGATTATTAATACGAGAGCAAACACAAGACAGAAAGAGCTCACCTTTAAATACACACGTTCAGGATGTTATTCTGTTAGTCTTTGAGTGGGTGGCCTGAAACTTAAAGGAACAGACGCTCACTCTTACATGCAATTTCTCTCCTGGTGGTCGCCATGAGAGGACTGCATATGTGTGCGCTTTGGGAAACGCAGTCTTTTCCATCTTGAAGTCAGAAGGAAAGTTCCTTAAACTTTGGGTTTGCTAGATTAGAACAATCCCCCACCAACCCATCATTAGTGGGATTGGAGAAACGCGCCACACCCAAGCGGGACGTTTCCGGCGCGCTCTAAAAATGGCCGTCTGATGATGGGGTCGGCGTAGAATAAGCGAGGGGTACCTTGTGTTTTGCTATTCGGATGTTTATTAAGCCGCATGCACACAGGAAAGTGAATCACACGCTCATGTTTGTGGCTTCGCTCAATGCCAGCATTTTTTTACACAGGCTGTAAAACGGTCCCGGGCCACACTCAACGCCCACACCGAGCCACAAAAACTGCCCTCGATACAGATGGGAAATATGTAAATGTGCAAACAAAGGAGTGCAAAAAAACATGTCGAACGTTCTCCATCTACTGTCAAACCAACAACTGTTCAGACAGCTTCAACATACTCCTAGGAATCTCAATGCATAAACAATATTCATTCATTTTTCTTCAGATTAGTCCCTTATTTCTCAGGGGTTGCCACTGAGGAATGAACCGCCAACTATTCCAGCATATGTTTAGCACAGTGGATGCCCTTCCAGCTGCAATCCAGTACTGGGAAGCAATTCACCTATAGCGCAGAGGGAGAACATACAAAATCCACACAGAAATGCCAACTGGCCTAGCCAGGGCTTGAACCAGCTGCCCCTACAATACCAATTCAACTCTTTCAGTCAAGTAAAACTGGGCCTCCTAACTTTAAGAGTTAAAAATGTATAAACATTATGTATCAAATTGACATGTTAATATATTAAAATTGAAACATTATGGTCCATATAATGACACCATTTTTTATTTATACCATATATTGACTTTCAAGAGTTCACACTTAGATATGCTTGGCGTTTATAGCAGGTTTGGCATGCTGTCCCGGGAGAGAACCCTGAGCTCGGAGATATTTGAGCCCAACGCTCCCACCTGGTCAATAAGCATATAAGGGGATCCGAGATCAGATAGATCTCGAAAGCTCCCCCTTAGAAAATGGAGGAAAAAAAGGAGGAGATGGGGTGGAAGGGGGGATTCTTCCAAAACGAAGGTAGAGCAGTAGGGAAAAAAATTGTCTGTGTATAGTAAGCTTGGATTGCTCTGATTGGATTATTACTGATTACAGATGATCAACCAGGCGTGCTTAATCATATCACGTGCTCCTCTCGAAATTAGTTTATGAAACTTCACTTATTTTCTTAGTCAATTCATTGTCTCTTAAGCATGAGCAATTGACTGACAAATCTAAGTCATCTTTATTTGAAACTTGTAATGCAAAATATTTCAATAAGAATAAACAAATAAAATTCAATTACAGAGCCTACTAATTGATTTACAGTATTGACCTTATTCTCCGCGTATGAGCAGGCGCAGCCATTTGAGTCTTTTTGTCTCGAGACTTCCAGTCTAATTCACTTTTTTTAATTCATTTTTAGACATTAAAAACAGCTCGTTCTGCTGCTTGATGCTGCAAACTGATGTTTTCTTATCATATTATTCTTTTTTGTCTGTATAATCACGTAAACACTTGTTTGTAGAGCGAGTAGTTTGACCATTTTCTGCCGTTTATTATTCCTAGTCATTTCTCCCACAGGCGACTGAATCGAAAGATCTAAAACAATCGCAAAAACAAGCGACCTCAGCATTAAATATTGAGGTCAACACCTCACAAATGAAGAGATCTGACCAGATACTCAGTCTGCTGATGGTAACCGAGTCAGCAGCTGTGTGTTATTCCACAAACACATTAGCATACTGTTTATATTTATGGCTTACTTATGTTAGCACAGACCTTACAAGATATTTCTATTTATTTATATATTTACTTGCCTTCCATAATATAAAGGCTGTGTGACTACAGGACCTTCCTAAACCAGCGATGCACGAACATCCTGTAGTCTCCACTGATCCCTGCTTACTAAGTAGCCCCCATGCTGAGTGGCATGGACAGCTGGACTGTCTGGGGTGCACATTTGCCCTTAATAAGACGATATCACCCTCACTGTGTAGTAGAACACCACCAACTTTCCCTCTATGTAAATATTGGTAGGCCTCTGTACTTTTATAAGTCATAAACGCTCCATCTACTCCTTGTAACAGGACAAAGTGATTAAAAATATCCTCGTAAGTTTCCTCTGGCTCATATCGTCTACACACATTAACGGTAACGATGGATGGGGCAATATGAGACCATCTGATGGTTGCATGGAGGTTTCACCGTACTCCCAGCTCAAAACATTTACTGAACTAGCATTATATGCCATTTTCAAAATTACAGCGCACTATATACACAATGTAATGACTTCCCCAAACGGTCATCTAATGTACTGTGTCAGCGTACCAGAAGTTGGATGACAAAATGCGGAAGAGCAAAGTATTAAAAGTGGGCGGAGCGGAATAAGGTGAATCAAAGACAAGTACATTAACTAGTTACTTTGTAACTAAATACACCCAAGGTAACAAATAAATACTAAAAAGTACTAAAAATACTCAATACAGACCCCTAAGAGATTAATTTTTTCAACAATTTTTGCATGTTTTAATCATTGACACCAGAAATGTGCGATCGATATCACTCAAAACAGAAACACAAAGAAATAGAGAAAGTCACAAAGTCACAGTCAAAGTCACGATGTTTCTGTTCACACACACAAAAATAATGCCGTAATTACTGATAAATGAAGATCAGCCCCAGAGGAACTAATTATTTAAACAATTTCACTGACAGCAAAATGAAAGATACTAGATTATTATAATTTACACCAGAAATACACCAAAGGCAACAAATACTAAAAAGTGCATAGGGCTCAACACAGACTCTTGAGAGACTAATTTTATAAACAATTTTTGCACGTTTTAATCATTGACACCAAAAATGTACGATCGATATCACTCAAAACAGAAACACAAAGAAACAGAGAAAGTCACAAAGTCACAGTCAAAGTCACAATGTTTCTGTTTACACACACAAAAATAATGCCGTAATGACTGATAAATGAAGATCAGCCCCAGAGGGACTGTTATGAATTAATATGCTGTCTAGAGAGATTAAACGTAACATTTAGAATAGTACTAATATTCTAAATGTTACGTTTAATCTCCCTAGACAACATATTAAATCGTAACATTTTATGGGGGTTCGTCCGGGATTAATATCCTTAATATCAGACATATTCATTATTACTGAAGTGGATGGTGGAATACACTTGGATTTAGTAATTCGTTTGTAGTAGTGTTTTTTTGGGTCGTGACTGGTTACTTTGAGCTCTGGTTGCTGTTAGATTAGCCTACCTAACAATAAGTATGGCTGACTTTGTTTGAAAAATGAAAGATGCTAGATTATTATCATTTACACCAGAAACACAAAGAAATAAAGATAGTATCAAAGTCACAATGTTTCTGTTGACAAGAAATAACAACAAACACTTGATTCCGACTGGCTATTTACACCCAAGGCAACATAAAAAATACCGAACCCTGAGGGACTAATTATTTAAACAATTTTAGCTTTAATCATTAACATCAGCATCAAAATTGAACCTACAAGTTAGCAAAATGAGAAACAGACGTCTTTAGAAAGTTTCTTAGAAAAGGGAAGAAGGTCCAGTGAAGGACCCGCAAAATGCCAAGAAAGGAATCCGCAAACCATTTGTCAACAAATCAGGTGAATCCACCATGTCTGAGCAAGAAGATCAACTGCTGGGGAACACAAATGCCGGCGGCCTTCACAGGGCCGTTCACATATCGCATCTTTTCTGCGCACATTATTATTTCCGAGGTAGGTGCGCAATACCAACCCCTCAGGGATTTATTATTTTAACAATTTTAGCATGTTTTAATCATTGACACCAAAAATGTGCGATCGATATCACTCAAAATAGAAACCAAAAGAAATAAAGAAAGACACAAAATCACAACCAAAGTCACAATGTTTCTGTTCACAAAAGAAAAAAAATGCTGATTTCAGCAAGTTCAAATGCCGTAATGAACAACTGATAAATGAATATCAACCCCAGATGGACTAATTATTTAAACAATTTCCCTGACACCATAATGAAGGATGCAAGATTATTATCATTTACACCAGAAATACCCCAAAGGCAACAAATAAATACTAAAAAGAGTATAGGACTCAATACAGACCTCTGAGAGACTAATTTTTTAAACAATTTTAGTATATTTAATCATTGACACCAAAAATGTACGATCGATATCACTTATAAACAGAAACACAAAGAAATAAAGTCACAAAGTCACAGTCAAAGTCATGATGTTTCTGTTCAAACACACACTAAAAAATTATGTAAATATAGTATCAAAGTCACAATGTTTCTGTTGACAAGAAATAATAAAAAAACACTTGATTCCGATTGGCTATTTACACCCAAGGCAACATAAAAATACCACAACCTGTATAGGACTCAATACCGAACCCTGAGGGACTAATTATTTAAACAATTTTAGTTTTAATCATTGACACCAGCGCCAAAATTGAACCTACAAGTTAGCAAAATGAGAAACAGACGTCTTTAGAAAGTTTCTTAGAAAAGGGAAGAAGGTCCAGTGAAGGACCCGCAAAATGCCAAGAAATGAATCCGCAACCCATTTGTCAACAAATCAGGTGAATCCACCATGTCTGAGCAAGAAGATCAACTGCTGGAGATCACAAATGCTGGCGGCCTTCACGGGGCCGTTCACATATCGCATCTTTTCTGTGCACAAGTTCGTTATTTGCAAAGTAGGTGCGCGATACTGACCCCTCAGGGATTTATTATTTTAACAATTTTAGCATGTTTTAATCATTGACACCAAAAATGCTGATTTCAACAAGTTCAGATGCTGTAACGAATGACTGATAAATGAGGATCAGCCCATGAGGAACGAATTATTTAAACAATTTCATTGACACCAAAATGAAAGATGCAAGATTATTATCATTTACACCAAAACACAAAGAAATAAAGATAGTATCAAAGTCACAATGTTTCTGTTGACAAGAAATAACAAAAAACACTTGATTCCGATTGGTTATTTGCACCCAAGGCAACATAAAAATACTACAACCTGTATAGGACTCAATACCGAACCCTGAGGGACTAATTATTTAAACAATTTCAGTTTTAATCATTGACATCAGTGCCAAAATTTAACCTACAAGTTAGCAAAATGAGAAACAGACGTAATTTAAACAATTTAAGCATGTTTTAATCATTGACACCAAAAATGCACGATCAATATCACTCAAAATAGAAACCAATAGAAATAGAGAAAGTCACAAAGTCACAACCAAAGTCACGATGTTTCTGTTCACAAAAGAAAAAAAGAAGAAAAAAATGCTGATTTCAGCAAGTTCAGATGCCGTAACGACTGATAAATAAAAAGAAATAACAAAAAAACTGTGATTCTGATTGGCTATTTAGACCCAAGGCAACATAAAAGTACTACAACCTGTATAGGACTCAATACCGAACCCTGAGGGACTAATTATTAGACGTCTTTGGAAAGTTTCTTTGCGTAGGGAAAAAGCCCAGAGAAGGACCCGCAAACTGCTAAGGAATGAATCCGCAACCCATTTGTCAACAAATCAGGTGAATCCAGCATGACTGTGCTAGAAGATCGACTGCTGGAGATTGCAAATGCCAGGGCCTTAATGGCCATTCGGGGGTCTTTTCTGCATGCCAGTTTGTCATTTCCAATGGAGGTACACGGCTTGCGCATGCATATTGGGAGTGACGTGCGCAAGTGGCTTGCACTTTTCAGGCACAACAAGTTGAAAACATCTCTTTTCACAAGAACTGACCAATCATCTTTATACTTTGTATGTAATATACACATTTTTCACCCAAACACTGCAGTGCTCTTTCATTTTCTCGGTAAATAAAACCTGTGTCAGGGCTGCAGCAATGGTTTGTTTTGTCAGCTTGTCATCCTCTGAGAAAACTGTTGACCGGTCCAGTGTGATTAAAATCTTAGAAACCACTGCTCTATAGGACTCAAAACTGACCCCTGAGGGACTAATAATTGAAACAATTTTAGCATGTTTTAATAATTGACACCAAAACGTAAGATCAATATCATTCAGAACAGACACCTGTAGAAATAAAGATAGCATCAGTCAAGATGTTCACCAAAAATAACGATGAATAAATGTACAGTATACAGAGCTGATTAATTTATTTACAGTATTTAAGACAATTACATTACATAGTTATTTTGTAACTAAGTACGCTCAAGGAAACATAAAAATACTAAAAACTGTATAGGACTCAATACCGACCCCTGAGGGACTAATTATTTAAACAAATTTAGTTTTAATCATTGACACCAAAATGAAATCAATATCATTAAGAACAGAAACCCAAAGTAATACAGAAATAAAGATAGTTTCAAAGTCACATTATTTCTGTTCACAAAAAAAGCAGATCTCAGCAAGTTCAGATCCCATTAACAACTGATAAATGAAGCCTGGGAGCCGTTGAGGTGACAGATGGAAATATCTGACAGCATCAGGTGAAACTTACTGAAATTTGACAAGCTTCCTGTTATTCGGCCCTTTTTAAATCTGAAGTCAGTTCATGACAGCTGTTGAGTCATCTTAAAAGCCTGTAAGTGTGCTCTGCGGACGCTGCAGCTGTGAAGCAATCACAAACTTTCTCTGTTGGCTTCCTCTGAGCAGCACTTCTGAAAGTATCTGTATGAGTGACACGGCCAACGTTAAACTGCGCAGCGTACCATTAACATCCATCTGTAAACCAGAAGCATGTTTCTTAAATAAGGTCACAAAAAGGTTTTACACATCTTGAAGAATCAATGTTGAGCTGTTATTGCACTAAATGTATTGCAGTGCAGCTTTTACAGGTTATTTTGTGATCATGCATTAGTTTCATTTCTAATACAATTCATTTACAGTTGAGGTCAGAATTATTAGCCCCCCTTATATATTTTGTTCCCCAAATGTTGTTTAACAATGAGCAGATTTTTGTCAAATTTCTAAACATACTAGTTTTAATCATTCATCTCTAATCACTGACAGTAAATAATAATTGACTAGATATTTTTCAAGACACTTCTATACCGCTTAAAGTGACATTTAAAGGTTTAATTACATTAACTAGGCAGGTTATGGTAATTTGGTAAGTTATTGTATAACGATGGTTTGTTCTGCACCGTAAAAAATCCAACTTACAAATTGATAATTAATTATTGGTGGACATATTTTTAAGCTCAGAGTTGAATTTATAAAAAATAAAAATGATTCAACTGCATGTTTGGAACTCTCTGTTAAATGAAAGTAAAAAAATAAGTTGAGGAGACTTTAAATTTTGATTTCTTCATATCTTCAAAAAATAAAAACTTGAGTTAACTTAAAATTTAAAGCAACCGGCTGCAAAGAAATTTTGAGTTTATTAAGCTTCAGTGTATGAAGTTTTGCCAAATTATTCTGTAAAGTATAATCGATTTGAACCAGCCTTTTTGGTCAACTGCAGCCCATTGCTTTAAAATTTTAAGTTAACTCAACTTTTTATTTTTTACAGTGTGTAGACTATTGAACAAAAAAGGGGGCTAATAATTTTGACCTTAGAATGGTCTTTAAAAAAAATAAAACTGCTTTTATGTTAGCCAAAATAAAACAATAAAAGACTTTCTCCAGAAGAAAAAATATGATCAGACATACTGTGAAACTTGCTCTGTTAAACATTAAAAAAAATATTCTGATAAATAATTCTGACTTCAACTGCATATATATATATATAT
>CAIGQQ010032929.1:5293527-5305898 GCA_903798035.1 Danio albolineatus
GGATTTTTGCACAAAAATATATATATATAAAATGCAACTTTAAAGGGGACCTATTGTGCAAAAATCCATTTTATAAGAGATTTAAACAGTTGTGTGGCAGCAGTCTGTAAATATAAGCAGCTTCTAATGGTAAAAATGCATTCATTCTATTGTTTATAATCACACTTGACAAGAAACACTTTGATCGACATTCTCCCTTTGTACGTGTCATCAGAGTGGGAAAGCCCCAACCACTAGTGACCATCTCTCCCTCATTAGCATACGATGCTAGTCTTATTTTTGAATCTGCCACTATGCCGGCATATTGTCATTTATAGCTCCGCCCTCTTCTGAAAAGAACCCAATCTCATTTAAATTTAAAGGGACAGTCACCAAAATGCCACAATTAGGATCAAAGCCTACAGGGGTCAGTTTCAGAGAGTTAGAAAACATTATTAGTGTGGTATTTTGAGCTCAAACTTCACACACACACTCTAGATACATCAGAGCCTTATTTTACATCTTGTAAAGAGTGGCATAATAGTCCTACTGTAAAATTATAGTTAAACAGTACATGCACCAACCTTAATTTATGCAATAATCCAAAAGCCAATGGAGATCTTTCTTGATTCTCTCCTCTCAAATTCTATTGGTCACATTCAGTGTTGTTTTCCTTGAACCTGTTTTGTGGCCTGCCGTAAGGTCACGACCTGCCAGTTGAACACTTTTGCCTTTTAATATCTTTACAGTTATCTCGATGAGTTGTTTTTGTTCCTGGGTGGGCTCGTTAGCCAGAGGACGGGTGTAAACATAAGGAAGAAGGTTGTTGTTGAGGTTGAGTGGTTTGTGTGGTTTAAACTTATGCTCAGATATACGCCCTGAGAGGAAGCCATACGACACATACACCCTCAATAACAGATTTTTTTTGGCACCCAGATTGACTTAGAAATTCGACGCGATCGAGCCATTGTTCCGGTGCACAAATGAGCGAGTGTGATTTGTGTCAGTGCGCTGGAAACAATATCTGTTGATGAACAGTGTCCGTATTTTGAGATTCACAAGTGTTTTATGTTTATTAACAGTTGTGAATTGCATTATGGGATGTTAACCTTTGTTCTGTCGACTTTTGATGTTGAAAATTCAACTCTACAGTTAAACAAAGTGACTTGTTGTGACATTTTAATAGTTTGAAATTATATATTCATTCATTTTCTTTTCGGCTCAGTCCCTTTATTAATCCGGGGTCGCCACAGTGGAATGAACCGCCAACTTATCCAGCATTTGTTTTTACACGGCGGATGCCCTTCCAGCTGCAACCCATCTCTGGGAAACATCCATACACACTCATTCACACTCACACTGTAAAAAGTAATCACTGAATCTACTCAATAAAAGCTTGTAAACTTTACTGATTTATTTCAAATAGTAGATTTTACTTGACTATTCTGTGCTAAGTTAACTTTTAGGAGTATTTAGTGCTTAAACTAAACATCTTGAGTAAATAGTACTTAAGATAAACTAGTATATTGGACTAAAGGCCTGGACACCCTCATGGTGCTATCTGGCACATACAAATGGCACAAAAAATGAAAGATAAAAAGAATATATATAGAGATAACTACTTAGGAGCATGTCTATGGTGCTCATTTGGAATAGTCAATTAACTTAAGTTGCATGTTTTTGGACGGTGGAAGGAAATATAAAGGAAATATAAAGGAAACCCACGTGAGCACAGGGAGAACAGGTAAACTTCACACAGAAACATCAGCTGGCTTGGTAAGGACTAGAACCAGTGACGTTCTTGCTGTGAGGCAACCGTGCTAACCACTGGGCCACCGTGCCACCCATCTAGGAAAGGAGGAGGAGTAGAGGTGGAAGGAGGGATTCTTCAAAACAAAGATGGCTGTGATAAGGAACTAATAGTGGCTTAGGAATCGTCAGATGTATGCTAAACTCCACACAGAAATGCCTATGATCATAAACCTTATAATGCAATTCAAAAGCAGAAATAACTGGGAGAAATAAGAAATATTTCACAAAATACAGAATTTATGCTAATTTATGAATATGAATTAGCATATTAAAAGTGCTAATTTTCAAATATGTTAGACTTTATTTGTTCGATTTGAGGTGCTTGTTTCAATGCAGTTTACTTTGCACTCGTCATCATCAATTTTAAACTGCTGGTCTCAGCATTAGGCGGATTGTTTTACAGTTTTTCAAGCATCTGTAAAACTGTATTTTTTCATCTTAAAAATGTTGCCAAATTTCAACACATGCTACCGATGTCTGATGCGGAAAAGCTCATTCATGCTTTCATGACGTCTCGATTAGATTATTGTAATGCATTACTAGGCGGCTGCCCTGTTGGCCTAATTAACAAACTACAGCTAGTTCAAAATGCAGCTGCTAGAGTGCTTTCTAGAACACAGAGATATGATCATATTACTCCAGTTCTGTCATCGTTGCATTGGCTCCCTATTAAATATTGTATAAATTTTAAGATTTTACTGACTACCTACAAAACCCTGTACGGCTTCGCTCCCCAGTATTTGAGGGAGCTCCTGGTGCATTATAGCCCATACAATCATCTGATGTGTGCTAAACTCCACACGGAAATACCTATGATCATAAACCTTAAGTCAATGGGTTTACTGACTTTTTTATTGTAAAAACAACTTGTTGCTTTTAAGGCAACAGGTTTACACACTTTTTACGCAATGTAACTATTCACTTTATACAGCGTAGTTCATATAAAACATGTTTCATTAAGTCATGATCTCTTAGGGCCTCGAGTGAAGCAGACACACAACAAGACTCTCGTCTCAAAATGAAAGCTGACAGGCATTTACTGGTTCAAGCATTCAGTCATTCCTGCATCGCTGGAAAAGGAAAGTTCACCCAAAAGCTGCAGGTTATGTCATTATTTACTCACCCTCATGCCATTACAATCTCTTAATAGCTTTTACAGTGAGCTTGACAGCATCTGGTCACTATAAAATGAAATGAAAATGAATGATGCATGGAGAGATTTGAAACAGCATGAGAAAATGAATGACGAGGACGCGGTTCTAATTAAAGTGCTAATAAGGGAAGATTGCAGAAAGTCATACAGTGTTAACGCGGATGCAGGATTCATAATGAAAACGGTGAAGATGAAAGCATTTTATAGGGCATTTCCCTATTTTGGACATACACGTGTCTCTTGAAGTAAGATTCAGGTTTGAGCAGGAAATAGGTTAAGGAATGAAACTAGAGCAAAATCCCCTCTGATGCTATTCTCAGAGACTAATGACAATGCAAAACTTTCAACTGATTAGTTTACATTGCATGCATTACGATGAGAAACAAAAAGCTTGGCAGCTATTCAGTCGGCGTCTGATCCTTTACTTAAAAAGCTGATTTAAATTACCAGCCAAAAAGAAAAAGTTTAGGTTTGTGTCCATTTATTACTACAAATTAGAAGTAATTAAATTTTTCTAAATTGGCTTAGTCACTAATTCGAGTCCCGACTGAATCAGTTGCCATTTCTGTATGGAGTTTGCATGTTCTCCCTGTGTTAAGTGCTGCGGTTTCCCCCACAATCCGAACACATGCGCTATAGGTGAATTGAATAAACTAAATTGGCTGTAGTGTATGAGTGTGTGTGTGAATGTGAGTGTTTCCCAGAACTGGGTATAAGGGCATCCACTGCGTGAAACATATACTGCAATAGTTGACGGCTTACAATGAGGAAGGCGTCAAGTGATTCATCTCAAACAGACAGCACTCGTATCAAGCACAATGAACACAAAGATATAAATTTTGGGTAAGACTTTATTTTGATGGTCCCTTATTGATGGCTCCTATATAGATTAAAAAATTTATATTAGTTTCTTCCGTTCTTTTTATTATAATTATAATATGTCAGGGTTCTGCCACTACAGCCTTGTAAATTCTTGTTTTGGTGGCAGAGTCCTGTCTTGTCCTATATGCTGTGCTCGGCTCGAGTTTTCTCGGGTCGAGCACTCATTTTGTCATTGTGTCTCTGTATAGGTGCCGTCATGGGCGCGCTCAGCCACGCGTGCTCCTGCTTGATGCCGTGAAACCGTGACAAACAAATTATAATTAATTACACAATATTATATATATATTGTGTATATTTTATGTATATATATATATATATATATTTTTTTTTTATTATATATATTTTTTTTTAAATCACCAAGTACACTTTAAAAAGAGGATTGCTGCTTTTTTTGTTGTTGTTGAATTAAGTGAAGTTTTCTGGTCATCTCAACTGTCTACGTATATAAATACATCGGTAAAACTCACTAAAAATAAAAAAGTTCAACTTTCTATAACGGGCGCCACGGTGGCGTAGTGAGTAGCACGTTCGCCTCACAGCAAGAAGGTCGCTGGTTCGATCCCCGGCTAGGCCAGTTGGCATTTCTGTGTAGAGTTTGCATGTTCTCCCCGTGGTTGCGTGGGTTTCCTCCTGGTGCTCCGGTTTCCCCCACAGTCCAAAGACATGTGGTACAGGTGAATTGGGTAAGCTAAATTGTCCATAGTGTATGTGTGTGAATGAGAATGTATGAATGTGTTTCCCAGAGATGGGTTGTGGCTGGAAGGGCATCCGCTGCGTAAAACAAATGCTGGATAAGTTGGCGGTTCAATCCGCTGTGGCGACCCCGGATTAATAAAGGGACTAAGCTGAAAAGAAAATGAATGAATGAATGAACTTTCTATAACTTTTTTTTTTACCTGAGACCTGATTACTCAATAAAATAAGTAACATAAAACATTTGTTGTCATGACTTTGTCAAATCATTTTTTACAGTGTATGCATTGAAGTGAAGTTTATTTATAAACTAATTTCGAGAGGAGCATGTGCTTATGATTGACTGCAGCCGATCCTGCATTAGCTAATGTATGATCCACCAATCAGATGAATCCTAAGGCACTATAAATAACCAGAGCGTCTTACCTTAGCCATCTTCGTGTTGAGTAATCCCCCCTTCCACCTCTACTCCTCCCCTTTTTCCTTGACAGGGCGGCACAGTGCTTGCATGCTTCTCCCTGTGTTTGCGTGGGCTTACCCTGGGCTCACTGGTTTCCTCTAACAGGCAAAGACAGATGACATAAGTGAATTGACCAAACCAAATAGACACCATAGAAGAGCACTTGATCAGCAGTATCTATCCCTGATTGCCATTTGCCATTACAGCAGGGGAGTTCTCCAGATCTACCTGAGCTCAAACTCCCCTCTCACCCTGCAAACGGGAGGGAGCCCCAGGCTCGAGGATATCATGAGCTCAGGGCTCTCTCCGAAGACTGCATGCCAAAGTGCAAGTCACTTTAGTTTAAGTACGAATTCAGACTATTAACTAGTGGCTTATAACCCACTTAGTATTGCGATATTACCTGTTTAATAGTACTTATAAGGTATGATCTTCTTCTAAATTCCTAATCCTAAAGCCAACTATTACATTACTAACTAGTAATAAGTACCAAATTAGTACTTTATTGAGCTAAAAGTCTTTTTTGGGATACATTTTGTCAATAGAGAGAATTGTACCTTAATATAAAGTGAGTTATTGATCACACTTCAATTTAAGGTACAATTCTGGCTATTAAACCATTAACTAAGACTTCTTGAGTCGGGGTACAACAGAGTTGAGGATCCACATGTAGTTTATTAAACAGAGAATGGTCAGACAGGCAACGGTTAGAACAGGGGCAAACAGAGACAATAAGCTAATCAAATATCGTAGTCAAAAACAGACGAATGGTCAGTACAAATGGCAAAACAACATCACGTCAATGAGAAAACAAGGCAAGGATCAAAACACAGAAGGACAAGACCAGGAAAAACGCTTCATAATGCTACAGAAAACCAAGACTCAGCAACATGTAATGTAATGTAATGTGTACTTATATAGCGCATTTACTGTGTATGGCCATACACCCAAAGTGCTGCACAACCATGAGGGCGGTCTCTCCACACCACCACCAACATGTGTGTGTTTGAGAGGTGAATAAATAGTCCAGATCAGAGATGCCCAAAGTAGGGCCTACAGGTCAAAGCACCAGCTCCACGCCCACAACTTCACGCATTGGGCTAAATTAGGTTTTACAGTCTTCATGTTCAGTCATTTACTTCCACTGTATCTGTTCAGCTGAGGGAACAGAACCAACACTGTGACGTCAGACACAGCAACATTCCAAGATGGCAGCGCCCTAGGACTAAAATCTATAGTAATAGATGCCGTTTTCTGCTAAATGGTTACATTAATCATCATTAAAGCGGAATCCAATATAAAAAATAATGTAAACTTGACTGAGTGCTTCATTTCCCTTCTTTAATATTTTTTGTTTGTTTGTTTTATTTCACTACAAAAAGCTAATTGAAATTAAATGATTCAATTAAATATAAATAAATCTGAGGCAAAACATAAATACTGTCACTCGACAAATAGAGGACAATGCAGAAGACATCAGTGAGGAATATATATATATATATATATATATATATATATATATACTCTGTTAATATAAAACAATGTTTTTAGTTATTTTAATATTATTAAATAAATGAGAAAATTACCTATGTCAACTATATTTACCTTCGGCCCACTAGCCTAAAAGGTGTGGTCCAGAGTGCATTTTTAAAGCTTGATTGTGTTTATGGGGTGCATAGTAATGTGTGCTCATGCTTCATTTGTGACAAAATCACGCTATTTGTTCATATATCTTATTTTAATTATTTACAGCTACTCAGCTAACATGAAATGACTGTCATATTTCCTAGTTCCTCTAAAAGCCCGCCTTCGAGAGGCTCTGATTGGTCAGCTAACATAATGTGCTGAGATTGCTATAACATTACAGCACATCTGCACTGAAAATAATGTTGTCTGCAAAACTGTTGCAAACTATTTATTTGTGTTGAATTTAAACAAATAAAATGTAATTTTATGTAATAAAATGTAACTTTCAACTTAATTTGTTTGTTGAAATTCAGCCCAATTGTTAACAGCCACTTAACATAAAAACATCTTAGTAAATCCAAAGAATCAGCTTTGAATAATTTTTTTTCAGTGTGGCCACGCCCCTTATGCGAAGGGTGTGTGCTTGTATCCTGAAGGGTTTATGATATCATTAACCCGGATGTATTCTTTTGTAGTCCGCAAACTTCATTCTCTGTAGGCTTTGCTAAGCTAACTGTGTAAAAGCCACTGTCTCCCTTTGCATTTTGAGCATCTTACATGCAGAGATGTTGTTTAAGTTCACACAGCAACATTACACATCAACTAAAGTTTTAAATATGATGTCGTAGTGGACCACCCCTTTAATAAAGTTTGTTTTTTGACCCTTCATAAAAAGTTTAGGCACCCCTGGTCCACATAATCAGTCCATGATGAGTTACCAGCTGTGTGTGTAATCAGGGACAATCCAGAACTGGTGTGTATGTGTGTTAGGTGCCTGATGGGAGCTGTAGTTCATATAGTGGCAGACTATCTTGCTTTGAGGCCACAGTGCTAACCACTAAGCCATACTGAGTAGGATTAGAGTTGTAAAATAAGATCATACTTTATAAGTACTAATAAAACAAAATATATTAATAATGAGCAGGTAATACAGCACTATTCAATAGTGAGAACTGGTAACCGAAGCCAACTCTGTGAAAGCCAATGTCTCCCTTTGCATTGAACTTTGAGCGTCTTACATTCAGAGATGTTGTTTACGTTCACACGACAACATTAAGCATCAGCTAAAGTTTAAAATATGATGTCGTAGTGGACCACCCCTTTAATAAAGTTTGTTTTAATAAAAAGTTTAGGCACCCCTGGTCCAGATAATCAGTCCATGATGAGTTACCAGCAGTGTGTGTGTTATCAGGGATGATCCAGAACTGGTGTGTATGTGTGTGAGATGCCTGATGGGAGCTGTAGTTCATATAGTGGCAGACTATCTTGCTTTGAGGCCACAGGGCTAACCACTAAGCCATATTGAGTAGATTTAGAGTTGTAAAATAAGATCATACTATATAAGTACTAACAAAATTAAATATCTTAATAAGCAGGTAATACAGCACTATTCAATAGTGAGAACTGGTAACCGAAGCGTTACGGTTTCACACAAACACTGCTCTTCTGAACTGAATAACAACAAGCATGTCAACCAAAAAATGTTAAGCAGCAAATTGTTCACAAAAAAGCCTCAACAATGATTGTGGTTCCTCACAGGTTGAGCAGGTTTCTCAGACAGCTGCTCTATGTCTTAAGGGGACACTTTGCTCAGTTTAGGGATCAGACGCTTTTATCCGGTGATTGCACAAAGACTGACAAAAAAAAAAATCACACCCTAAGCTGAAAGGAGTTGCCCAAACCTGCACCCTCACTCCACTTAAACAACAAAAACAACAAAAGAGATGCTTAACGCTGGCGAGTGCTGAGGTCAAGCTTTAGCGTTCCTTAGCTCCACTTATTAGCAGACCGGCCTGCAGGTGATGAAGGGTCACTCGGAGAGAGAGAAAAAGGAGATGAACAGTCAAGGTGAAGGAGGACAGAGGTGACCCCCTCCAGGCCATATGTCATTCTCAGACTGACCAACAGCCTGCTTGACCTTTGACCTCAGCTTCACGTTGTCTCTTTCAGCACAAAACCACTCCATCAGTGACGAGGAATCAACATTCTAGGCTGGATGTGTCCTATTTTGCATGCTATCCATACTAAATAGTATTTGACATATAACAAGTGTGTTCAAAATGATTGCTTAAAGGGGAAATAAAGCACTCTGTCAAGTTTACATTATTTTTGGTCACACTTTATTTTGATGGTCCGTTTGTTGAATTTAAACTACATTGCAACTAATTCTCATTAGATTATAAGTAGACTGTTAGGTTGGGGTTTAGGGTTAGGGTTAGTGTAAATTGACATGTACTTGCAAAGTTTCTTTTGGCCCGTTTCCACTGAGTTTTACGGTACAGTAAGGTACGGTTCGGTATGCTTTTAAGGCCGTTTCCACTGTCTAAAAGCGTACCGAACCGAACCGTACCGTACCACTTTTTAGTCACCCTTTGCAAAGGGTCCCAAGCGTACCAAAGCGTGCTGTAAGGCAGAGCTAGACATGAAGCTGAAAGCCATTGGCTTACAGAGATACGTCATTTGCTCGCGCAACAAGCCAGAATGAAAACAAAGGACCCGCCATGTTTATTACACAGCCGACAGACAATGCTCCGAAATAATATCAGCATATAATAACGAGCCATGGTCGACCCGAGCTCAAACAAACTTTGTCGTCGTCTTAAACAGCCACAAAGCCAAGAAGAAGAGCAGATTCTTATGGGTTACGAGCCCATAAGCGCGAACCCGAGAGGTTTCGCTTGTCTCTTGTGCTCGCGTGCGCGTCAATATTTGAAATAACAAAGTTCTTAACCTGGGCTATTATAAACTCGGAATGACAGAATTACTCTCTGACGAGGAATAATGACGGACAGGCTACATGTACTGGTGAAGATTACAGATACAAATGAGAGGTTTACACTGACTGGGGGCTCTATTTCGTATTGTTTTTGAAGCTAAATAAGGCATAAATGTCTGCTGAGTGTAGTTTTTCTGTAATTTGGTAACATCAGAGACTGTGTGGGGCTGTATGTGTTCATATATGCTGCATTTATTTATTTATTTGATATAATCGCGGACCGTATATTTCGCATCATTGATCTGCAGTTAAAATCAGATCATGTTCAGTCAGTAATGAACATTTTTACACCAGTGTTTATGTGTATAATAAAGCATCTGTTTTGTGAGAAGTGCTTCTCGTATGATTTGTGAACGACCCATAAAGCTTTACTGTAGACATTTCCTCGAGCGAAAATGACGTCGACAAACTTTCTGTCGTACACCACGCCCACCAAAAAAGTACCCTTTAGCAGTGGAAACGCAAGCCTGATAAAGGTGACCCGTACTGACCCGTACCATACCGTACTGTACCACTCAGTGGAAACGGGCCATTATAGTCAGTTAAGTGTCTGTTGAATGTCAGTATCTGATAAGTAGGCAGTCTACTAATACTCAAATGAACATCAAAAATAAAATGTTATATTATTGTTTATATTGGATTCCACATTTAATGAAAATGTATTAAACAAACTCGAATAATGTAACCATTTAGCAGAAAACGGCGAGCTTTTTACTATAGCTTTTAGATCTAGGGCGCCGTCATCTTGGAATGTGGCTGTGTCTGGCGTCACAATTTCGTTCCTTCAGCTGAACAAATACAGTGGAAGGACTGAACACGACTGTAAAGCCTAATTTAACCCAATGCTTGAAGTTGTGGGCGTGGAGCTGGTGCAGATACAAGCATCAGATGTGTCTAATATAAAAATGTATAAATTTATACTATTTTCCGGGCACTACAGTGGCGTAGTGGGTAGCATTTTTGCCTCACAGCAAGAAGGTCGCAGGTTCGAGCCTCGGCTGGGTAAGTTGGCATTTCTGTGTGGAGTTTGCATGCTCTCATTGTGGTTGCGTGGGTTTCCTCCGGGTGCAAAGTCCAAAGACATGTGGTATAGGTCAATTGGGTAGACTTAATTGTCTGTAGTGAATGAGTGTGAATGGATGTTTCCCAGTGATGGGTTGCAGCTGGAAAGGCATCCGCTGCGCAAAACATATGCTGGATAAGTTGGCGGTTCATTCTGCTGTGGCGACCCCAGATTAATAAAGGGACTAAGCCGAAAAGAAAATGAATGAATGAATGTATTCTATTTTCCCATTTAATTGCCGATCATTTGATGCTCGAATGTTTCTCTAGACAGCACACTATGTAGTCAGAGGTACGTATGGCTGCATTAAATTTTTTTAAACGAGCGCTAAGGGGCGGTGTGACGCCGTTTCTTTTCGCGCTTACCAGCCGTGTGTATGCCTTTCCCGCTGCAATCAGTTTGTCCCGTTGGCTCGCTGTGTTCGTCGGCGGACTTTAGGCGCAGAGAGGAGTTGACCATGACAGGGTTCGAGTCCGGTGAAGAGCGGTTCCAGAAAGCAGGTAAAACAAAAACAGAATCCAAAAAATAAAATAAACCAGCAAATAACAGGGTGAGAGCGATGTAAAGTCTGAAAACGTGGTAAAATGAGACGAGGGCTTTTCTTTTTTTCTGGATTGCTTTTTTGAAAGTTGTTGGTTGGGTTTAGGGAAGTGTGTGGGAGGGTCAATCAATAATATTTTGCTTGGGTTTAGGGAAGGGGAAGGGTGGGTCAGTCGATTGGTTGGTCAGTCTGTTAGTCAGCCAAACAGTCAGGGGACATCGGCCTCTGGCGGGTTTACACGAGAACAGTGGGTGCAAACGGCACTCGCAAGAGACATTTGTGATCTCAAAAAGCGTACACAGCGGCCTCTCGTGGATTCGAGAAAACAAAGTGCAAAAATACGTACCTCCTGGGACATATTTCGCGACCTTCAGAAACGTACTCAGGACTACGTTCTCAGAATGAGCATGGGTTGCCCGATGACTTACTACTTTCAGTGAGATTCTGAAGAGTGCATCAGATGGACACTATGTTATCACATGATGCAGCATGAGAAAATTCATGAACTTCACCAAACTTGACTGATTTCAGTGAGAATCTTTGGTCCATGCGGCTCCAGTAGGTCTTCTGCATTATTTGTGATGATTGGGATGCAGATCAACAGATGATTCATGGGAAAAATCTACCTTCTGCCACTTTTCCAAATGATCAACTAGAAGTCAAGTTATTATTTGATGCTCTTACAAATGGGATTCACGACAAGAGATTTGTCAGGGACTATATAATGACATTATTTTCTGCCTCTCAATTCGCATGCTGTCTGTCCTAAATACTAAATGTGTCCAAAATCGTTATATGTTTAAATGAGTATTTCAAAGTTGCCCTGAAGGTCTATTATTTCCAATAGGGGTGCAATATGATGATTTTTTTAACTGTACCTACTTTTGGGCCGTAGTATTAGTAGAATTGAGATGAAGCAATTGTTGGGTTTTTTTTTTTGTTGTTTTTTTTTTTGGGAAGGTGTGATGTTGCCTGGCAACAGTGTTACAATGTATAACAAACACAGACTGGCTGTGCGAGGATGACTGTAGCACTATTGAGAAGCCAGGTCAGATACGCCCCCTCAAACTGACTGACAGCAGTTGGGTAACAATTATAATCTATACAGTCAAGCTACGCATGACAGTGTGTCATGCATTAATTTTAAATATGAGACATTCAACTGAGTACAGGTCAACGGATAGATGACGGATAGATGACGGATGGATGGATGGATGGATGGATGGATGGATGGATGGATGGATGGATGGATGGATGGAAGAATGGATGAAAGAATAGAATGGATGGATGGATGGATGGATGGATGGATGGATGGATGGAACGATA
>CAIGQQ010032929.1:5320898-5334784 GCA_903798035.1 Danio albolineatus
TATGTAACCACTGTGACAGGTGGGCCTCACAATGCACAAAAACAAGTGTGTGTGTGTGTGTGTGTGTGTGTGTGTGTGTGTGTGTCGACTCAAAGCCAAAACCTGTACGGCTTCCTGTATATTGTATATAAAATAATATATAGATATACACTGTAAAAAAGTAGATTAGAACGAAGTTCGTAAAATAAAATAAAAATGTACAGGAATAATTTAAAAATGTCAATAAAAGTCACATTTATGATACACTAATTGTAGTAAAATCCTATTTTGAAGAAAGAAAACATCTGAAGAAACACACAGCCATGAAATGGCCTAGAAAGGGTCCAAACCTGAATATTATAGAGAACATTTTTAACATGATTCTGAATGGTCATTTTTCCAAATCATTATAAAATGGCAATAAAACTGCTGCCCTAATTGCAGTGAAATCTATTTTGGAGAAAGTAAACAGCTGATGAAGCACACTATCATGAAATGGCCTAGACAGGGTCCAGACCAGATTATTATAGAGGCCATTTTTAACATGTTTCTGTATGGTAATTTTTCCAAATCATTATAAAATATCAATAAAACTGATCCCCTTATTGCAGTGAAATCCAATTTGGAGAAAGAAAACAACTGATGAAACACAGACAGTCATGAAATGGCCTAGACAAGGTCCAGACCTGAATATTATAGAGGCCATTTTTAACATGTTTCTGTATGGTAATTTTTCCAAATCATTATTAAATGGCAAAAAAACGATCCCCTAATTGCAGTGAAATCCTTTATAGAGAAAGAAAACCGCTGATAAAACACAGTCATGAAATGGCCTAGACAGGGTCCAGACCTAAATATTATAGAGGCTGTATGCGATCACCCAGACAAAATAATAATAATAGTATTAGTAATATAAATAATAATAATAATAATTCATTACAATTACATAGTGCTTTTCTAGACACTCAAAGCGCTTTACACAATAGGGATCTCCTTATCCACCACCGGTATGCAGCATCCGAAATAGAAAGCATAAGCTAGCAAATAGAAAGAGTATGTTCTGTTTGCTTTTAATACAGAGACTGATTGAATTATATAAGCACTATACAGAGCTGTTATAGCGCTTAGGACTTTTGCACAACATATATCCTAGAATGACCCCTAGCTTGCAGTCGCTCTATTCTATCGAAAGCGTATAAGTTGTGACCGCAATCACAAGTGTTTTCTTGACCGCACAGACACAGCAGATTTAATGGAAGTCTCCCTACAGTACAGTACGTGCGCTTAAAGCTCAGCACTAGTCAGGTAGTTAAAGCAGCTCTGGTTTATTTAGCAACTGCAGGGTGTGTGTCAACTCGAAGCCACAACCTGCACAGCTTCCTGTTGGTGTAAAACCCAACGATGCGCTTGCTATCGTTAGCCACACTAATCACGAAAGCGAAAACGTACATCCATCGCAAACCACAAGACCTCAGCAGCTCAGCACCTGACCAATGTAAAGCACATCTTTTGTTTATGGCGCGTGTCAGAATCGCGTGCTCACACACCTAAACATGCGCCTCCGTTAAATAAAGCGTCTGCTCTGCGGCCTTCAATACAACCAAGCCCAGAAATCATAATTAGTCAGTGGGGGTTACACCCTGAAACAGGTTCACTAATTTACTCATGACTGTTGAACGGACGAGTACACCGGCACACCAGCGTGGGCCTGTTAGCATAACTCAATCATCAATACATATGATGGTCATTTGGATGTGACAGCTCAATGTGAACTCCCTTTTTCGCACAATATTGTTCCACTTTCTCATGAGTCCTGATTAGCACTAACTGGAAGAGCCAGAAATTACTCATTTGAGTCAACTAAGCAGAGTTGCAAAAACAAACGCAAAAAAAAGATTGTCGTACCTAAAGTTCTTGTTGTTTGCATTGCAACACACAATAAACGTTACATATGTTTCTATATGATGTCAAAGTTGTCAAAACGAATGACAACAACACCGTGTTGCTTCTTAACCACAGCAAAGCGGATAACATTAAATCTAAATATCAAAATCAGAATCAGTAGGAATTTGCTTTGGCTACAGAAGCTTCCAGTGTACATAAAGTGATTAGTGACAAAAAAATTTATATAAAAAAAGACGATAGACATTACACAGAGATGCAGTCAGTCCAAAAAGATCTGGATGTTGAAATGTATGTACAGATTTGTTATAAATATACAGGTTGTAAGGTGCTGTGTACAAATGCGTAAGGAGAAGTATTTTGGGTGATTTTGCGAGCCATTTTACTCACTCAGGAAGAGTACAGTTATGTGTAGGAAGGGTAGTGCCAGTGATTCGTTCAGCAGTCCGAACTATTCGCTGTTTCATTTAATATCAATATCATTATTATTACTATTTGTTATTGATTGATTTTTTTTCTTTTTAATCTTATTTTATGTTTTAAAGAAATCTAATCTTCTCAAATCTCTTTATTTTTATTTTTTTTAACACAAAATAAGATGAAAAAATAAACAAATTATAAATTGATAAGCAGAGTTGCAAAAACAAATGCAAAAAATGATTGTCTTACCGAAAGTTCTTGTCGTTTGCATTGCCACACACAATAAACATCACATATATTTCTATATGATGTAAAAGTTGTCAAAAGTAATGACAACAACACACTGTTGCTTCTCTTCCCTGTAACAACAGCAAAGCGGATAACAGTAAATCTAAATATCAGAATCAGAATCAGTTTTATTGCCAAGTGTGCTTCACACACACAAGGAATTTGCTTTGGCTACAGAAGCTTCCAGTGTACATAAAGTGACAAGTGACAAAAAATAAATATGAAAGAAGACGATAGACATTACACAGAGATGCAGTCAGTCCAAAAAGATCTGGATGTTGAAATGTATGTACAGATTTGTTATGAATATACAGGTTATAAGGTGCTGTGTACAAATGCGTAAGAAGTATTGTATCGTATATTGTTTAAAGGTGCTGTGTACAAGTGCGTATGAGCAAGTATTGCACGTTTATTACACAATAGGAAAATATTTACCTGTTCATGAGGTAGATGGCCTGAGGAAAGAAACTTTTCCTGTGTCTGGCTGTTTTTGTGCTCGGTGCTCTGTAGCGCCGGCCAGAGGGTAGCAGTTCAAACAGAAAGTGTGCTACACTGTAGGTGCGTCCAGGGTGATTTTGCGAGCCATTTTACTCACTCTGGAAGAGTACAGTTCTGTGTAGGAAGGGTAGTGCCAGTGATTCGTTCAGCAGTCCGAACTATTCGCTGTTTCATTAAATATCAATATCATTATTATTACTATTTGTTATTGATTGATTTTTTTTCTTTTTAATCTTATTTTATGTTTTAAAGAAATCCAATCTTCTCCAATCTCTTTATTTTTATTTTTTAACACAAAATAAGATGAAAAAAATGAAAAAATTATAAATTGATAAGCAGAGTTGCAAAAATAAATGCAAAAAATGATTGTCTCACCTAAAGTATTTGTCGTTTGCATTGCCACACACACAATAAACATCCCATATATTTTTATATGACGTAAAAGTTCCCTGTAACAACAGCAAAGCAGATAACAGTAAATCTAAATATTATTATTATTATTATTAATATTATTACCATTTATAACTGATTGATTTATTTTCTTTTTAATCTTATTTTGTGTTTAATAAAATCCAATCTTCTCAAATCTCTTCATTTTTATTTATTTTTTAACACAAAATAAGATGAAAAAATAAACAAATTAGAAATTGATCAATAATAATACAATTAATTTCTTGTGGAAAAACTGATGCGGCCCAACCTCACCCAGACTCTGCCTCCAGCGGTCCCCAGGTAAATGTTTGAGACCCCTGCTCTAAACCTAAAGAAGAACTCTGGAAAGTGCTAAAAGAAGCCTGATATTACATGGCACATTACTTCAGAAAATGTGAAATTGGAAGAGCCAGAAATGTAGTCCCTTTATTAATACGGGGTCGCCACAGCAGAATGAACCAGCATATGTTTTACGCAGCGGATGCCCTTCCAGCTGCAACCCAACTCTGGGAAACATCCATACACACTCATTAACACTCATCAACTACGCACAATTCAGCTCACCAAATTCACCTACACCACATGTCTTTGGACTTGTGGGGTAAACCGGAGCACCCAGAGGAAACCCACGCGACCACAGGGAGAACATGCAAACTCCACACAGAAATGCCATCTGACCCAGCCGAGGCTCGAACCAGCGACCTTCTTGCTGTGAGGTGATCGTGCTACCCACTAGGCCACCGTGGTGCCCCTTAATAATTAAAAATAAATAAATAATAATAAATTAAAATAATAATAATAAAACTCTCTCGAAAATGTGTACACATGTAGACTATAAAAACTGGACCAATGTTACCCTTTTGACATTTTTATATTTAATTTATCAATCTTATAATAACTATATTTCAGCTTTAGTTTTGAACTGAATTAATATTTTATTATATTATTATTTGATATCATTCATTCATTCATTTTCCTTCGGCTTAGTTCCTTAATTATTAGGGGTCGCCACAGCGGAATGAACCACCAATTGTTCCGGCATATGTTTTACGCAGCCGATGCCCTTTCAGCCACAACCCAGCACTGGGAAACACCCATACACACTCATTCACACACACAAACTTATACACTACAGCCAATTTAGTTTCAATTACCCTATACCGCATGTGTTTGGACTTGTGGGGGAAACCGGAGCGCCCGGAGGAAACAAACACAAACACGGGGAGAACATGCAAACTCCACAAAGAAATGCCAACTGACCCAGCCGAGGCTCGAACCAGGGACCTTCTTGCTGTGAGGCCACAGTCCTAACCACTGAGTCACCGTGCCACCTATTTTATATCATATTTATTTATATTTTTATTATTATACCTTTTGTTTTCTAGCCAAGTAAAACATGATTGTCTTGTTTTGAAGTGAAATTTCAGGATTGATGGATGGATTTTCAAGTTTTTAAGCTAGCATTAATATTTCGGCCATCAATACATATGATGGTCATTTGGATGTGACAATTCAATGTGAACTCCCACGTTGTTGTTCCACTTTCTCATGATTCCTGATTAGCATTAACTGGAAGAGCCAGAAATGAGTCACTTGAGCAACAACTAAGCTGAGTTAAATGTGTACACTGCAATTTTTCTCACTCAGAGCCTTGTTTTTAGTCCAAATATTTAACATTAAAAAGCATTTTCTCAGTAAAAACTATTGTCTTGTTCTCAGAAGTCAAAATAAGGTGAGTTAAAAACTTCAAATAAGCAAAATAATTATAAATTAATTATAAAATGATTATATTAGTCATGTAATTATATTACTGTGTTCGCGCGGGTTTCCCCCACAGTCCAAAGACATGTGGTATAGGTGAATTGGGTAAGCTAAATTGTCCGTAGTGTATGGGTGTGAATGAGAATGAGTGTGTATGGATGTTTCCCAGAGATGGGTTGCGGCTGGAAGGGCATCCGCTGCGTAAAACAAATGCTGGATAAGTTGGCGGTTCATTCCGCTGTGGCGACCCCTGGATTAATAAAGGGACTAAGCCGAAAAGAAAATGAATATTAGTCATGTAATTATATTAGTCAGTATTAGTCAGCCAGTAAGAGGATAAAAACGGCAGCACTGTATACAACAAGCCTTGACTGATAAAATATATAATGTAACAAATATACTTTGTTTATTAAATATTAAATATTCATAAGAAATACAACTATTTAATATTAAAATTTTAATTCATAAAAAATAAAACTTAATAAAAACACTTAAATTTAAAATAACCAATATAAAGCATTTAAAAGAGTAGTAAAAGATAAACGTTGAATGCATATTCGATACATGTAAAATATTAATAAATAAATCAATTAATGATGTCATTTTATTTTAACTTATAATTTCCCATTTATTTATTCTTTACACAGTTTAATTATTAACTGCCTATTATTAAGATTAGCGACCTATAGCGAATTTAGCTTTTGCAGCAGGATAATAACCCAAAGCACAGCAGCAAATCCACTTTTGAACGGCTGGAGAACTACAAAATGAAGACTTTGGAGTGGCCTAGTCAAAGTCCTGACCTGAACCCACTTGAGATGCTGTGGAATGACGCTAAAAAGGTGGTTTATGCTCAAAAACCCTTCAATGTTGCTGAATTACAACAATTCTGCAAAGATGAGTGGGCCAAAATTCCTCCACAGCACTGTAACACACTCATTGAAAGTTAATGAAAATGCTTGATTGCAATTTTTACTGCTAAGAATAGCCAAAGCAGTTTTTAGGTTTAGGGGTGAAAACTTTTTCACACATGGCTATGTAGTTTGTATTTTGTGTTCCCTTAATATTAAAATCCTTCATTTCAAAACTGCATGATGTGTTTACTTGTGTTATCTCTGACTATTTAAATTTGTCTAATGATTTTAAACATTAAAGTGTGACAAACATGCTAAAAGAAATCAGTAAGGGGGTCAAATACTTTTTCACACCCCTGTATATTAGCAATCCATTTGTCATAACATGAAAATAGTCAAGAAAGGCAAATTATTTTGACATCTTTAGGTCAATTGGGATTTTTTGTTTGTGGTATTTATTAAACCGGCTCAAACCAGAATGCATATTTCTGCCGGTCATTTCCAGAACGCTGCATCCCGTATAAAAGTGAAACATCCTTGAAATGACACACGCTCCGGTCAGATGAACCGGTTGGAGCCGCTTCACCTCTATCAGCATTTTTAACCACACTTTTCCAGTCAGTAGCTCTTGACCTGCCTGAACTTACAGACGGGATGCTCAGGAAACAGTCTGAAGCCTAAAAGGCCCCGTGAGAATTTATGACGATTGATAATAGAGGAAAAACGCAACAGAGAAACAAGGCAGCTCCTAAACCTTTGGCCTTTTGGTCACTTAACCATCAGTGATGTTTTATAACGAGAGCTCAGGTGGGAAAAAAAAAGTTCTATTGCAATTCTTTCTATTGTGATACTACAACCCCAAATCAGAAAAGAGTTGGGACAGTATGGAAAGCGCAAATAAAGAAAGTACTGTAGTGATTTCCAAATTTACTTTGAATTGAATTTTATTATTTCAATAATTTGCATTTTGCATTATTTTTACATCAGTAATGGATTCAGTTTACTAAAAATTATAAATTTGCAGAAAAGCAGCAAATTCACTGCTGAATGCCTGAAAAATAAAGACTTTGGAGTGGCCTAGTTAAAGTCCTGACCTGAACTCAATTGAGATGCTGTGGCATGACCCTAAAAAGGTGGTTCATGCTCGAAAACCCTTCAATGTGGCTAAATTATAACAATTCTGTGAACATGACTGGGTCTAAATTCCTCCACAGCACTGTAATTATCGTGTAATAACACTTTTCACGTTATCGAAACTGCAGTTGTTGCTGATAAAGGTAGTCAAAGCTGTTATTAGGCATAAGGGGTGTATATTTTATCACACAGGGTTGTGTGTTTTTGTATTTTGTTTCCCCTTAATAATAACAGTTTAATAATGAGTTAAACAACAACTAACAAAATCAAATGACCCGATCACACTGTTTTTACATTATGTTACATCAATAATGGATTCAGTTTACTGTAAATTATACATTTGTATCCATATTAATAAGACTAGTGACCTGAAGCTGACGCGAATTTGGGTTCTGCAGCAGGGTAATAATCTAGAAAATTAACTAGAAAAAAAAAAAAACTAGAAAATGAAGACTTTGGAGTGGCCCAGTCAAAGTCCTGACCTGAACCCAATTGAGATGCTGTGGCATGACCTTTAAAAGGTGGTTCATGCGCGAAAACACTCCAACATGGCTGAATTACAACAATTCTGCGAACATGACTGGGTCTAATTTCCTCCACAGCACTGTAAAATTATTGTGTAATAACACTTTTCAAATTATCGAAAACATTTAATGGCAGTGGTTGCTGATCAGGGTAGCCCAAGGTATTATTAGGCTTAGGGGGCGAATACTTTTTCACACAGGGCTATGTATTTTTGTATATTGTTTCCCTTAATAATAAATATTTAATAATAAGTTAATAATAACAACAGTTAGTAACAAAATCAAATGACCCGATCACACTGTTTTTACATTATTTTACATCAATAATGGATTCAGTTTACTGTAAATTATACATTTAATCAAAATTACTAAGATTAGTGACCTTAAGGTGAAGCAAATTTGAGTTCTGCAGCAGGATATTAATCCAAAGCACAGCAGCAAATCCATTGCTGAATGTCTGCCGATAAACAAAATAACAACTTTGGAGTGGCCTAGTCAAAGTCCTGACCTGAACTCAATTGAGATGCTGTGGCATGACCCCTTAAAAAGTGGTTCATGCTCGAAAACCCTTCAATGTGGCTGAATTACAACAATTCTGCGAACATGACTGGGTCTAAATTCCTCCACAGCACTGTAAAATTATCGTGTAATAACACTTTTCAAGTTATCTAAAATGCTTAACTGCAGTTGTTGCTGATAAATGTAGTCAAAGCTGTTACTAGGCATAGATGCGATTACTTTTTCCACACAGGGCTATGTGTTTTTGTATTTAGTTTTTCTTTATTAATAATAATAGTTCAATAACAAGTTAATCAAAAATTAATAACAAAAACAAATGATCGATCACAATTTTTTACATTATTTTACATCAATAATGGAATTGATGTAAAATAATGTAAAAAATTGTGATCGATCATTTGTTTTTGTTATTAATTTTTGATTCAGTTTACTGTAAATTATACATTTGTATCCATATTATTAAGATTAGTGACCTGAAGCTGAAGTCAAATTGAGTTCTGCAGCAGGATAATAATCCCAAGCACAGCAGCAAATCCACTGCTGAATGTCTGCCGAAAAACAAAATAATGACTTTGGAGTGGCCTAGTCAAAGACCTGATCTTAATCCAATTGAGATGCTGTGGCATGACCCTAAAAAGGTGGTTCATGTGCGAAAACCCTTCAATGTGGCTAAATTACAACAATTCTGCGAACATGACTGGGTCTAAATTCCTCCACAGCACTGTACAATTATCGTGTAATAACACTTTTCAAGTTACAGGATAATAATCAAAAGCACAACAGCAAATCCACTGCCGAATGCCTGAAAAACTACAAAATGAAGATTTTGAAGTGGCCCAGTCAAAGTCCTGACCTGAACCCAATTGAGATACTGTGGCATGAGCTTTAAAAGGTGGTTCATGCACAAAAACACTCCACGTGGCTGAATTAAAACAAATCTGCAAACATGACTGGGTCTAAATTCCTCCACAGCACTGTAAAATTATCGTGTAATAACACTTTTCAAATCATTGAAAATGCTTAACTTGTTGTTGATAAGGTTGGCCCAAGCTGTTATTAGGCATAGTGGGCGATTACTTTTTCCACACAGGGCTATGTGTTTTTGTATTTTGCTTTTCTTTATTAATATCAATAGTTCAATAACAAGTTAATCAAAAGTTAATAACAAAAACAAATGACCCGATCACAATTTTTTTGCATTATTTTACATCAATAATGGATTCAGTTTACTGTAAATTATACATTTGTATCCATATTATTAAGATTAGTGACCTGAAGCTGAAGCAAATATGGGTTCTGCAGCAGGATAATAATCCAAAGCACAGCAGCAAATCAAAGTCCTGATAGGAACCCAATTGAGATGCTGTGGCATGACCCTAAAAAGGTGGTTTATGCTCGAAAACCCTTCAATGTGGCTGATTTAAAATGTTTGAAATGTACACACAATTCTGGATTGAGTCTTCTGTTCTGCAACCAACAACAAGTTATCTTCTGTGATTTATTATTAAAAGAAATGATCACCTTGTTCAGGAATCTGATTTTAACATGATAACGATTCTGTTATACCTGTGGTTTGATCATTTTCCAATTGTTGTGAGTTTGAATCACAGGATAAATGATTGTGTGTCATTTTCCCAAAAGAAGCGGAAAAAGAGTGACAGTGGTTGCTCAAGAGGATGATATAATAATATCAGTTCACACAAAGGTCAAAAGGTCATTGACTTCTGCAGAAAATGTGTACACACGTACACGACTTTGATGTGAAGCACACAGAGATATCGCAATTTATTTTTGTTTAATTCGAATGATAACTTTAAAAACTGGCAGATTTTATTGTTACCTAAATATGATTGTTGTTTTATTAATATACTTTTTAACATTTTTATTTGTTTTAAATTTAGTTCTCTTAAAATAACTGCATTTCAGTTTTACTCAAATAAATGAACATTGAAAGTTTTAAATAATGTTTATTTTTATCTTTTTACATTTATTATTATTATTATTATTATTATTTCTACTACGCTTTGCTAACATTTTATTTGTTGTCTTAATTTTGCTATCCTAAAATACCTTCATTTCAGATTTCTCTTTTACTTAAATTAACATTTATTTAATTTTAATTTAATTATAAAATAATTTTAACCTTAAATTTAAATAAATTATAATTTAATTAAAAATATATTTTAACTGACATTAAATTGAATTAAATTATAATTTAATTTACAAATAAGTTAACATTTTGAATGTTTTTATTATTTTATTATCATATTATTATTATCATTATTAATAATAAACTTTGTCGACAATTTATGCTATTTTAATTTAGTTACCTTAAAATAACATTTAAGTTGTACTTTTAAATTAACTTTTAGAGTTGTTTTATTATTTTAAAATTATTTAATTTTTATATTATTTTTATTAATATTGCTAACATATAAATTATCTTAAAATAACTATATTTCCATTTTATTTTAACATTTAACATTTAACATTTTAGTTATCTTAAAATAACTCTACATGACAGTTTTACTTTAGTAACTAAATAAAAACTAAAAATGTTGCCATTACAATTAAAAAAATAAATATTGCTTTATTTATTTATTTAAAATAATATAATAGTATTATTACATAATGTATAATATTCATTCATTTTCTTGTCGGCTTAGACTCTTTACTAATCTGGGGTCGCCACAGCAGAATGAACCGCCAACTTATCCAGCAAATGTTTTACGCAACGGATGCCCTTCCAACTGCAACCCGTCACTCACCCATACACACTCAATCACACACATACAATAGGACTTGTGAGGGAAACCGGAGCACCCGGAGGAAATCCAAGCGCCCATCGGGAGAACATGCAAACTCCACACAGAAATGCCAACTGACCTTGCTGCTGTGAGGCGATCGTGCTACTCACTGCGTCACCCCGGCCCGCATTATTATCAGTATTAGAAGAATACATAATACATAATAACACATTAGAAGAATACATAATTCATTCATTTTCTTTTTGGCTTAGTCCCTTTATTAATCCGGGGTCGCCACAGCAGAATGAACCGCCAACTTATCCAGCATTTGTTTTACGCAGCGGATGCCCTTCCAGCCACAACCCATCTCTGGGAAACACATTCATACATTCTCATTCACACACATACACTATGGACAATTTAGCTTACCCAATTCACCTGTACCGCATGTCTTTGGACTGTGGGGGAAACCAGAGCACCCGGAGGAAACCCACGCAACCACGGGGAGAACATGCAAACTCCACACAGAAATGCCAACTGGCCTAGCCGGGGATCGAACCAGCGACCTTCTTGCTGTGAGGCGAACGTGCTACTCACTACACCACCGTGGCACCCAATACATAATTTAGTTATCTTAAAATAACATTTAAGCTTTGCTTTTAAAGTAAATTAACTTTTTTTAGAGTTGTTTTATTATTATTTTCTTTTAGTTATGATTATTATTAATATTATATTCATTCATTCATTTTCTTTTTGGCTTATTCCCTTTATTAATCCGGGGTCGCCACAGCGGAATGAACCGCCAACTTATCCAGAATTTGTTTTATGCAGCGGATGCCCTTCCAGCTGCAACCCATCTCTGGGAAACATCCATACACACTCACTCACAAACACACATTATGGACAATTTAGCTCACCCAATTCACCTGTACCGCATGTCTTTGGACTGTGGGGGAAACCGGAGCACCCAGAGGAAACCCACGCAACCACGGGGAGAACATGCAAACTCCACACAGAAATGCCAACTGACCCAGCCGAGGCTCGAACCAGCGACCTTCTTGCTGTGAGGCGATCGTGCTACCCACTAGGCCACCGTGGCGCCATTAATATTATATATTATTTTAAATATTTTTATTAATATTGTTAACATAAATTATCTTATAATAACCACATTTCTATTTTAATTTGAACTAAATTAACCTTTTTTATTCTTTTAATTATTATTATTATTATTATTATTATTATTATTATTATTATTATTATTATACTTCACTCATGCTAACATTTTAGTTACATCTTAAAATAACTCTACATGTCAGTTCTACTTTTGTAACAAAATAAAAATTAGAAATGTTGCCTAATAATATAATATAATATAATATAATATAATATAATATAATATAATATAATATAATATAATATAATATAATATAATATAATATAATATAATATAGGCGCCACGGTGGCGTAGTGAGTAGCATGTTTGCCTCACAGCAAGAAGGTAGCTGGTTCGAGCCTCGGCTGGAGTTTGCATGTTCTCCCCGTGGTTGCGTGGGTTTCCTCCGGGTGCTCCGGTTTCCCCCACAGTCCAAAGACATGTGGTATAGTTGAATTGGGTAGGCTAAATTGTCCATAGTGTATGTGTGTGAATGAGTGTGTATGGATGTTTCCCAGAGATGGGTTGCAGCTGGAAGGGCATCCGCTGCGTAAAAAATATGCTGGATAAGTTGGCGGTTGATTCCGCTGTGGCGACCCCGGATTATAAAGGGACTAAGCCGACAAGAAAATGAATGAATGAATAATATAATATAATATAATATAATATAATATAATATAATATAATATAATACTTAATTATTTCCACTTAATGTTTATTTTAGGCCATAAAAATGTTTGCTTTAGTTACCAATAATAAGCCAGCTCAATGACATTTATAAAGCGATCAAACCTTATACCTTATTACCCGCATTCTACGACTGACTGCTTTCCAGTAACTCAATACATCAAAATCAAACTGTGAGTGTAATTAATACTGCAAAGCTGATGTCTGAAATTTAAACGAGATCCACATGTGCAGGAGTGTGTTGTGAGTTTTGATTGAGAGGGGTTTATACAGGCAGATCTGATGGAGCGTATGTGGATGTGTGAAGGATGTCGAAGTGAATGAAGAGATTGTGTATGTGTGTGTGTACAGTGTTTACTCAGCTGCGAGAGTTTCTGCAGGAATGTCCAGATGCACTTGCTTCTGAATGTGAGGTACCAGAGAAGAAACACAGACGCACATGCGCTTGGTTCATCCATGGTCCGAGTGAGCACCTGAAATGGAGGAGAACTGAAATTTAAAGGTTTAGTTTGCAAAGCGATGAATTAAAACTGTGAAATTTAAAGGTTTAGTTTGCAAAGCGATGAATTAAAACTGTGAATATTGTTTATTTGCGCAAAAATAACAATTATAGTTATTATTTTAAATTAAAACAAGTATAAATAAATAAAATCATATATAATAATATATAATATATAATGAAATAAATAAATTAATTAATTAAATAGTCAAATAAAATAAAAAATAGTTCACATTTAAATATATCACTTAAAATAAAAAATAAATAGTCTAAAATAATTGTAAAGATAAAAGGAAAATAAATTTATATACGTAAATATTAAATATGGACAATTTAATCGATACATTTAGTTTGTTTGTTAGACTTTACCAAAGGGAAATTCACGTCACAGCAGAGCTCTCCATACTAAAGATAGATAAAATAAATTATAATAAATTATATTAAATATATTTATTATTATAAATATATATAAATTACATTTCAAGA
>CAIGQQ010032929.1:5347939-5359926 GCA_903798035.1 Danio albolineatus
AATAAAATAAAATAAAATAAAATAAAATAAAATAAAATAAAATAAAACAAAATAAAATAAAGGGTAAAAAAATGTTAAAAAAAGTTAAAACTAAATGCTTTGTGGAATGAAAACACAAAGATTCAACATGAAATTATAATATTATTTAATGTTGTGAAGGTCAAAATATTAACCAAATACACTTTTTTGTAGACACGTTAAATGTAGTTTATGTGTGTGTTAATATAAAGTTGTGCGCATTCATTTAAAATTAGACACTATTATATGCATTATTTTTTATCAGATTTTTATCAAATAATAGTAATAGAGCTGTCAAAAGTTTAGAAAGAAAATAATTGTATTATTTTATGCCTTTTTTAAGTCCCAAATAACACAAACATCACTAAAGTGTGTTTTACAAAAAAACACCATTGCTGACTAGCATTTCAAAAGTTATTTTAATTTATTTATTATATTATTTGGTGCTTCTTTGCATATTTATGAAATTTATTACCACTTTCTGAGTGAAAATGGCTTCAAACTCTCAAAGATTTTAAAATATTTCAGAAAATTATCATAACATTTATTTTTTATGTTCAATTCAGACAGCAATCAAATCAAGACAACATGAAGAGTTTGAAACTTGGATACAAAAAGCTGCGATTATTGATTATTGTAAATACATAAAAATCTATTTTTGTTGAGACGTGTTAAATGTAGCATTTGTGCGTTATTATAAAGTTTTATGCATTCATTTATTATGAGACACTATTATAATAAATAAACAAAAACAAATAATGTAATATAGCTGTCAAAAGTTTAGAAGAAAAAATCATTTTATTATGTTGTATTTTCTTTATCAAAGTTGCAAACAATATAAACATCACAAAAGTATGTTTTACAAGAAAATATTATCACTAACAATGTTAATTTAATTGATTTAATATATTATTTGGTGTTTCTTTGCACATTTATTATCAATTTCTGAGTGAAAATGGCTTAAATTCAACAAATTTGTCAACGATTTTTCATGAAAAGTTTTAAACATCTAGAAAAAACTGCTTATTGATTATTGTAAGCTATTTTAGGGGACACCTTTTATTGGATATTAATTTACAGTCCTTCATAAATTATTTGTGACTCTGGAGTGTAAAATGATGCGTTATGTGCAGGGGTGTAGCGGACATTTTAACAGTGTGTGGGGGGAACAGCTGTATGAGATTCAAAAGTTTGATTTTATATAATTAGTAATCAACTACAGGGGTGTTGCTGAGCTAAAAGTTCTACTGGCCCCCCTATAACCCCAAAACTATATATATATATATATATATATATATATATATATAAAAAAATATATATATATATATATATAAATATATATATATATATATATATATATATATATATATATATATATATATATACATATTGTATTAATATTATTATTATACAATTATTATTTTTAATAAATAACAGAAATGAATGCTAAACTGTAAACAATGTAAAGACACAACTGGAGTGATGCTAAAAGGAAATCTTTTGCATGAATAATAGTTTCATTAGAATTAAATTCTATATGTAATACTAAAAAGATGTTTAATAGAATGATCTGTTGTCTTAGACTTATCACATGGCCGAGTTTTATCATCATTCCTCCTTTTTGCTTCATAAAAAAGAAATCTATCAGGAGCCATGCTTTATCTAAATAAGATCACCATCATATTATTTAAACTTTAGTTTTGTCCACTTGCAAAATTCACTGCGTGCCGGCACCTCCAAATAAAAGGTTGTTACGCCGGTTTCACTAAGCATGAGCAGCGTGTAGTTTTTCAGTGTGTATGTACCGGGATTCAAACTGGGAGCAGAGTTTCAGCATGAAGCAGGAGCAGTATGGTTATCAGTGCATATGCGTCAGGTTTCTTTTTGATTGGTTTGTTTGCACATAACGTCTTAATTTGGGATTACCACTCTTAATAAATACACTTGCATATGAAGTAAATCGTATCTCAAAGCGTTTACTGGGGCACTGGCGATTTTTACTGGGGCACGTGCCTAGGTAAATGGTGGTTAAGCGACGCCCCTGAATCATCTGTTTCTAAATGGTGTGTCTCTAAAAGTGAGGGGGACGTGCCCCCGTTTTTTTTTGTAAATTTCCAACCATAAATGAATAAAAACGCTATTTTCGATTAGTGATATGCATTGCTGATCAATTAATTTGGACAAATGTAAAGGTGATTTTTGTCAAAATGTACATTTTAGATTTTAAAATGATTTTATCTATATAATACAATTTTTAAATATCATTTTATTTACAGAATACTCAATCGGGAGGCTTATTTATTCAGCTTTATTGTGATGAATAAATCTAAATTGTTTTATTCAAAACAATTGACACTCCTACTGGATTTTGTGAGTCCCATTTTATTTCCATCTGAACAAGAAGCGCAAGAAACTCTGGTTTGCAATGAAAAGTGAGTTTGCATAATAGAGATTACGTGAAACCTGTGAGCAAGAGAAAGAGTCTTCAGTTCCCTTGAAGATTCATGACAAAGAGATGAGAAACATCCCAAAAGCATTCTTGAGAAACACAGAAAGCACAGAGAAACCAAGGCAGAATATGCGCATACGAGACCTTTATCACACTCATGACTCTGTTATGAGCGATAAACCGAGGTCATGAGGTCAATATGAGCGTTTTACATCAGGTTTTCATGCTTAAAATAACTTAAAATGTACTACGTGAATTATATTGAGTGACATATATAATGTTCGGCACCCAAACACATATAATGTACATGTTAAGCAGCCAAAAGCCGAAAATAACTGTGGAATAATTACTTTTTTTTGTTTTTACAATGCCATGTTTACTTGATAATACGCATTTTTGGATATGTACCCTCAAAATATTATATCTGTTGAAAGTAATGCTTTAAATTGGATATATTTCAAAAGTTATCATGTATTACTATGCTTTTATACGGTTTTACAGACTATCATATTGAACATTGGCATTATGTTACACTATGTAAACATCATAGCACTTAAATATGTAATAGTACCATGTTGTTTTTATATTGACTATTATTTTAACAATATACCATGGTGAATATAAAAAAAACACCATTGCAGACATCGCTTTTTAAGTGTCGAATTATTAGGCGTCATTTATTTTGTATTCTTGATATTTATTACCATATTTTGAACCCCCTATCATAAACAATACCATTTTTCCCCACATTAAAAATACAATTTATAGCAAATACTATCGTGTTTTTGAATGATATATATAACATTCAGCACCCAAACACATATACTGTACATGTTAAGTTGCCAAAAGCTGAAAATAACTATGGAATAATTATTTTTTTTGTTTACACAATGCCATGTTTACGTGATAATACGCATTTTTGAATATGTACCCTCAAAATACCATTATATCTGTTGAAAGTAATGCTTTAAATTTTATATATTTCGAAAGTTATCATGTATTACTATGATTTTATAATGTTTTACAGACTGTCTCATTGAACAATGGCATTATGTTACACTATGCAAACATCATAGCACTTAAATATGTAATATTACCATGTTTTTATTAATATTCACTATGACATTAACAATATACTATAGTGAATATAAAAAAACACCATTGCAGATGGGAATTACAAAGTATAAATGACATTTTACAGTAAAAAAAAAACATTTTGCTTTATAAAGTGATATTATAAGGCCTTATTGTTGTGTTTTTGATATATATTAAAATGATTTTGAATCCCCTCTCATAAACAATACCTGTAAATCCCCATATTAAAAGCACTATAGTGATTTAATGCAAATAATATAGTGTTTTTGAGCGATATATATAATATTCATCACCCAAACTCATGTGCTGTACAAGTTAAGTTGCCAAAAACTGAAAATAACTATGGAATAATAACTTCTTCTTTTTTTACACAATGCCATGTTTACTTGATAATATGCAGTTTTGGATATTATCCCTCATAATATCATTGCATCTGTTGAAAGAAATGCTTTAATGTGGGTCTATTTCAAAAGTTATCATGTATTACTATGCTTTTATAATGTTTTACAGACTTATTTTAACAATATACCATGGTGAATATAAATAAAACACCATTGCAGACGTCGCTTTTTAAGTGTCGGAATTAAAAGGCGTAATTTTTTTTGGATTCTTGATATTTATTACCATATTTTGACCCCCGATCATAAACAATACCATTAGTCCCCACATTAAAAATACAATTTATAGCAAATACTATCGTGTTTTTGAGTGATATATATTTTTATAATGTTTTACAGACTATCTCATTGAACAATGGCATTATGTTACACTATGTAAACATCATAGCACTTAAAGATGTAATAGTACCATGTTTTTATTAATATTCACTATGATATTAACAATATACCGTGGTGAATATAAAAAAACACCATTGCAGATGGGAATTACAAAGTATAAATGACATAGTAAAAAAAACAAACATTTTGTTTTATAAAGTGATATTATAAGGCATAAACAATACCTGTAAATCCCCATATTAAAACACTATAGTGATTTATAGCAACTAATATAGTGTTTTTAAGCAATATATCATTGTATCCTTATAAAGAAATGCTTTAATGTGGGTATACTATATTTTTATAAGGTTTTACAGACTATTACATTGAAAAATGGTATTATGTTGGTAATATATATGGTAAATATGGTAATATCATTGTATCTGTATAAAGAAGTATACTATATTTTTATAAGGTTTTACAGACTATTACATTGAAAAATGGTATTATGTTGGTAATATATATGGTAATATATGGTATATATGGTAATATCATTGTATCTGTATAAAGAAATGCTTTAATGTGGGTATAAGGTTTTACAGACTATTACATTGAAAAATGGCATTATGTTACACTATGTAAACATCATAGCATGTAAATATGTAATAGTACCATGTTTTTTTTTTAACATTGACTATTATTTTAACAATATACCATGGTGAATATTTAAATAAAACACTATTGCAGACGTCGCTTTTTAAGTGTCGGAATTAAAAGGCGTAATTTATTTTGTATTCTTGATATTTATTACCATATTTTGAACCAACTATTATAAACAATACCCGTTAGTCCCCACATTTAAAATACAATTTTATATAATTATTATATTGACTGTATTTTAGGGCCTAACTTGTATTTTGATATATGTATTACTGTGATTTCAAACCCCCCATTATAAACAATACCAGCTGCTAACGCTATCTCAAGGCAATTCGTGACTTTTGATTTAGTGGCTAATTCGTATGAATTCGTATGATCTAATTTGTACAATTTAGTATGATTTGCTCATCAAACAATGACGGTTGGGTTTAGGGGTGGGGTTGGGTGCCACGCCTCCTTTTTTAAATCGTACATTTTCGTATGACTGAACTCGTACGAATTAGCCACTAAACTGGCAAAACGTGAAATACTTACGGGTTCTCGTGAGATCAGGCTGTTACTACTCACATTAAAAATACTATAGTAATTTATAGTAAATACATTAGCGTTTTTAACGATATTATGTATTATACTGTATATATTATAATGTTTACAACTCATTGTAAATGAATGTTCCAGCATGCTGTAGTTCTAACTATAGTGATAAACTGTAAGACTGTAGTTTTTACCACAGTAAACTATGGTGTAATGTAGTATAATTTACACAGTTGTTTTAGAAAACCGTATAGCAATAATATATTTAATATTTTAAAGCAAATACAAGAGTTTTGAACTATACTATAGGTATTGTACTGTATATAGTATTTACTCTTTGTTAATGAACGCTCCAGCATGCTGTAGTCTTAACTTATATTGATAAACTGTAATAAATACTGTAGTATACTTTGAGTTACAGTATACTGTGGTGTAATGTAGTAGAATATACCCAGCTGTTTTAGAAAACTACAGTATTGAGTCATTTGTTTATATTATGCCTACTATAGTTGCTGTGCTAACATGGCAACTGAATCACCACAGCCGATGAATTCAAATACTTAACAACAAAATAGTTTAAAAACTTTATAAATTACTATAGTATGTTGTCATAAAACACTCAATAATGACGGTAAACATCAAAAGTACCACGGTAAAGCGGCAAATGGAAACAAAAGAGCACGAGTGAAACCGAAGAATGTATTTGAGATGTAAACTAAGTGACTGAGTTCTACTACAGTATACTGTGGTGTAATGTAGTATAGTATACCCAGTTGTTTTAGAAAACTACAGCATTGAGTCATTTGTTTATATTAGGCCTACTATAGTTGCTGTGCTACCATGGTAACTGAATCACCACAGCCGATGAATTCAAGTACTTAACAACAAAATGGTTGAAAAACATTATAAATACTATAGTATGTTGTCATAAAACACTCAATAATGACGGTAAACGTCAAAAGTACCACGGTACAGCTGCAAATGGAAACAAAAGAGCACGAGTGAAACCGAAGAATGTATTTTTGAGATGTAAACTAAGTGACCTGTCGAGTTTTTCTATTGCCGTCAGTGTGTTGAATGGCGGCCTCACGTGCTGTAAACAATCTGACGCGTCTCGTCCTCGGGACATCATTAACCAAAACTAATGGCCACTGAAGCAAAGCCAATAATTCCCACCAACGATCAGCATTCCAGCCATTTAATCCCCCTGCATTTACACCTGAATGAGGCGAAAAGCGAGGCTCAGATGTGAGAGGAGAGAGTCCGGGGCTCAGGTGAGACTGGCGCCTGCTGTCCGCGTTTAGACAAACCCGCTGCGCGCGCACAATCATCATGATAATGCGCCTTTGAGCGCGCACAATGCCTTTCACATTAATCACGCCTCTGAACATAGAAGTCTCGCTGAAACCCTTCACTACAGTAAACACGGTAAAAAACAAAAAAATCCAGCTGTCATGCTGGGTCAGTCTCAGTGTCTGAGATGAAAAGCAGAATCTTTCATTTCTTTTGCTTTTATTTTTTAAACATCGTCCGAAACTGTCGTAAAATACTCAGAAACTCCCAAAAATCATCTTTTAATTGCATGTATGGTCCGTTTGGGTTTTTAAAAAATATTTTCAGTGCATAAAGAGCAAAGAAATTCAAACCAAATAACTAATTATTCATAAATCATCACATTTCACTCAAACAGACGTTTATAAACATGTCACACACATGCACACACACAACATGAATATTAAATATCATTATTATTATTATTACAACACCAATAACAACAACAATAATAATAATGAAGGTTCATTCCGCTGTGGCGACCCCAGAATAATAAAGGGACTAAGCCGAAAAGAAAATGAATAATAATAATAATAACAACAACAACAACAATAACAATAATAAAGAAGGTCCATGCCACTGTGGTGACCCCAGATTAATAAAGGGTGCCACAGTGCAATGAACCTCCATTGTTATTATTATTATTATTATTATATATTATTATTATTACTATTATTATTATTATTATTATTAATTTTCTTTTCGGCTTAGTCCCTTTATTAATCTGGGGTCACCACAGTGCAATGAACCTCCATTATTATTATTATTATTATTATTATTATTATTATTATTATTATTATTATTATTATAAATTTTATTTTCGGCTTAGTCCCTTTATTAATCTGGGGTCACCACAGCAGAATGAACCTCCATTATTATTATTATTATTATTATTATTATTATTATTATTATTATGGGCAACGCAGTAGGTAGTGCTGTCACCTCACAGTAAAAAGGTCACTGATTTGAGCCTCAGCTGGGTCAGTTGTGTGGAGTTTGCATGTTCTCCCTGCGTTCGCGTGGGTTTGCTCCGGGTGCTCTGGTTTTCCTCACAGTAAATTACATTTATTGATCTGGTATATAATATACCAGATAATAATAATAATAATAATAATAATAATAATAATGGAGGTTCATTCCACTGTGGTGACCCCAGATTAATAAAGAGACTAAGCCAAAAATAAAATGAATGAATAATAATAATGATAATAATAATAATAATAATAACAATCAGCTTTACCTAATGTTTTAAGTATTAATCTCTGCGCAAACATGATTATAAAATATCTAAATTAACTGCAACCCTATATTCACTTCACATTTCTTCATTATTTTTGCTCATCTGGTGTGTGTGTGTGTGTGTGTGTGTGTGTTTCTCTCTCTGTCTCAGGTGTTTTAGCTTAAACCACAGGTGCGGAGAACTACAAAACAAACACAATAGCCCGACTGTCCTCAAGACTAGATGTAGTCATTTCATTCAACCTCAACCCCTGCAACAACGGCTTTCTTCACAACACTTTATACAACCTCGTTCACCTTTTATACACTAGCACAGCGCTCCAGGTTTATATATAGGCACGCGCATTTTATATATAATGACAGAGAAAACATGACATTTGGATCACCTACTAATCTATTGTACAGAAAATTGCCATATCAGCGAGTAAAAACAACTTTATTTGACTTCTGAAGTCTAAATGTAACCTTATTGTGTAGTCATTGGAAAGCGAGTATATTTGGAGTCTAAATTACGCACGGGTGAATGTAGGCTGTCGGGCGCTGGAATTACACTTGGATCAATTCGAGCTTTTCTTTGAAACGCCTTGGTAACAGTTGTGTGTGTTTCTACTACAGAGATGATAGTGCCACGCCTCCTGTCAGCCGCGCCTCCGCGAGGGGGTGTGGTTAAAAAAGCGGCTCTGGTTTAAAAGCGGCGGAGCGCGCGCAGTCCTGCACTGAGAAACCAACAGCGCTGGAGGAGCGCATTGTGCCTTATATAGAGACTATATATTGGAACTCTCAACGCGGTTTTCTCCGCGCACACAATTGGTCCGGGAGCCGTATTTATTAGGTAGGAGGCGCTCCTGCCGGGCAAACCTTGTTCATGACTGTGGAAGTTCACTCGAGGGAAAAGCGCACAGACGTTTGACATCTCTTCAGGAGCAAGTGCATTAATACTGAACACACACACAGCGAGCACGAGTGGACATGGCTTTACCGTGCCTTTTGCCTTCGATTTCAACGTTTGCAAACCAGAAGGAGAAGCTCTGGGAGGATGTAAGTATCTGACACTTTTATGCTCTTTTAAACGAGGGTGATGCTAGGGCAATGCGGGAAACCTCACCTCAGATGTGGTTGAAATTAGGTTAACGCTCGAAAAACACTTGCATTTTCTACTTGTTTTTGCGCAAAAGACAATGTATTGAAGATACAACACGCTTAAAGAGCTTTAAATAAGGCATGACTGAGCAAAAAAAGAAATAAAGAAATTAGTTTCCTTACGTTTTGAATGCCTATAAAGTAAATAAATCTTGTTTTTAATGATTTGGGCATGTTTGATGAAAATATTTTGTCTAGTGCAAACTTTATCGGAAAAAGTGTTCAAAAGTAATGTTATAGTTTTTTACTGTATGTGTATGTATATATACATTTTTAGCATATATACACACTTAAAAAACTAGATAGAACACTGTACAAAATTGTACATGCAACTATATTATATACTTTAATAACATATAATAATTTGTAAAACAAAAAATTGAACTAAAGTTTAGTTTATTTACAAACTTTTTCAGATAATGTAATATATATATATACTGTAAAACATAAAAAGTTAAGGTAACTCAAACCATTTGAGGAAACCGATTGCAACCAACCATTTAGGTTCAAAAACTAATCCTTTTGAGTGCTGTGAACTTAATCCATTTGAGTAAACGAAGCAATTTGAGCACAGTAAAACCCAATAGATGAAGAGAACTCAAACCAACTGAGTACTGTAAAACCCAATAAATTGTGGCAACTCAAACCGATTGCTACAAACTGTTTGAGTAATCTAGATAAGCACTGTGAACTTACTCCATTACAGTTAAAGTACACTGTCAAAAATATCTGGGTTCCACACAAACGATTTGTGTTAGGACAGTATGGAAGAATTGAGTTAACTTGTTTGTTTTCACAAATTTAAGTGGATTGAACATAAAACGATTGAGTTGTCCCAAAAAGAATGCAAGAGTTGTGTTGTTTCAGCTCATTTTAAGTAGTTTGAGTGTAATAAAGTATTTATTAAATGCATTATCTTCAAAACTTTTCAAATGAGTAGAAATAACCTTCTGTAAATTTTAAGTTAACTACACTCATTTCATTTGATAAAGCTGACTGTTGGGTTTTACTATATATATATATTATATATATATATATATTATATGGCTTATACTATATATATATATATATATATTACATTATCTAAAAAAGTTTGTAAATAAACTAAACTTTAGTTCACATTTTTATTTTACAAATTATTATATGTTATTATAGTATATAATATAGTTGCATGTACAATTTTGTTGTATAGTGTTTTAGTATCTAGTCTTTTTAGTGTGTATATATGCTAAAAAAAATTATATATACATACATGTACAGTAAAAAACTATAACATTACTTTTCAACAGTTTTTCGATAAAGTTTGCCCAAAAAAATATTTTTATCAAACATGTCCAAATCATTAAAAACAAGATTTATTTACCTTGTGTGTGTGTGTATATATATATATTACTATACTATAATAATATACATATATTAGTGGTCAACATTTGAAGTGAATCAAAAAGGTTTTCAAATTTGTCTTGAGAGAAGAAAAGCTGTTAAACAGTTGAAGGAAATCTATGAGGAAAGTATTTTATTTGATCTACTTCAAATGACTGCTAATGTATCAGAATCAGAAAGAGCTTTACTGCCAGGTATGTTTACACGTTCGAGGATATATCTAAATATATATGCAAGCACATAAATCAAAATGACATCTGAAAAGAAATCTTGACTCGTGTTCAACGAAATAACAGTGTTGATGTAGAGTTTCATATGTCAGTCTGAAGAGTTGAGGTGACAGTGAAACGCTCATGAAACCCTTTCAGGATGAGTCTTGCGAAAGCAGATTTCATTCTAACCGCTCTCTGTTTGTTTTCGCAGAGATGGAAGATTGAGGAGCACAAACCACTGAACGCCAGCTGCCCTCCGCTCAACGTGGCACTGAGCGCAGACACTTGTCGAGGCCGCAAGGATGACGAGGATCTCAGCAATTATTTAGACCTGGAGTTTATCCTGGCCAACACCACGGGCCCCCTGGAGGCTGGAGCCGAGTTCATCTCCCACTCCGAGCCCTGCAGCATGTACTCCACTGCAGTTTACTCGTCTCCGGAAGCACCTCCACCATACGGCCTCATGGCTGAGCTCCTGCGATCCGACATGGACTCATACGACACCACAGTCCAGGGGAGATTCCTGCTCAACTCCAGCGGCTTCCCCAGACAGGAGTTTCCTGAAATCAAAGTGGAGCCGCCGATGGACGGCTACGGTCCGGTGATGGGCATGGTGCCGCAGACCTGCCAAAAAATCAAGCAGGAAGGCAACGTTTCATGCATGATGTCTTTCGAGCAGCAGCCCAGACTAGCCGTTTCTCCGCAGGCCACCGGGAATATGACTCCTCCGCTGAGTCCCGATGACTCCCACCTCCGGCAAACGGCATACACACAGAGCTACCATCACTCTCCTCCGGCGTATCCGCAGATGCAGATGCAGTACACTGCGGCACACCAGTTTGGCATGTATGAGGAGGCAATGGGGATGCAACCGGGCATGCAGCGGGCTCTTCTCACTCCTCCGTCCTCTCCGTTAGAGCTAATAGAGTCCAAACCCAAGCGAGGGCGACGCACCTGGCCGAGGAAGCGCATGGCGACGCATACATGCACGTACGCCGGCTGCGGGAAGACGTACACCAAGAGCTCGCATTTAAAAGCGCATCACCGCACTCACACCGGTAAGAATGCATTTATGTTCTCTCAAAAACAATGTGCATGCTTTTTAATGCGTTAATTTAATTTACAATGTGCATGCTTTTTAATGCATTAATTTAATAATAGATGTGCATGCTTTTTAATGCATTAATTTAATCTCAGGTGTGCATGCTT
>CAIGQQ010032929.1:5398238-5413147 GCA_903798035.1 Danio albolineatus
ATCCTCTTTTAGAAGATATAAACCTAATATAAACATCAAAAGTTTGCTGTTTGTCACATCCGCTTGATTGGATTTTTTAAGATCATTGAAATTAAAATAACGTTTTTTAGATGTTTTTTAGATGTTAGTATCAGTCTGTTAGTTTTCAGGACATCTATTGTGCTCCAAAACAGTGGTAATATCCTCTTTTAGAAGATATAAACCTAATATAAACATCAAAAGTTTGCAGTTTGTCACATCTGCCTAAATAGATTTTTTAGATCAGTGAAAATAAAATATCGTTTTTTAGATGTTTTTTAGATGTTAGTATCAGTTTGTTAGCTTTAAGGGTATCTATTGTGCTCCAAAACTGGTATAATTTGGTTTTAGACTATATAAACCTAATGTAAAGATCAAGTTTGCAGTTTGTCAAATCCGCCTAAATTGATTTAGATCAGTGAAATTAAAATAACGTTTTTTAGATGTTAGTATCAGTCTGTTAGCTTTAAGGGTATCTATTGTGCTCCAAAACAGTGGTAAAATTCTCTTTTAGAAGATATAAACCTAAAATAAACATTAAAAGTTCGCAGCTTGCCACATCCGCCTAAATGGATAATTTAGATCAGTGAATTTAAAATAACGCTTTTTAGATGTTTTTTAGATGTTAGTATCAGTCTGTTAGTTTTCAGGACATCTATTTTGCTCCAAAACAGTGGTATAATTTGCTTTTAGATGATATAAACCTCATAAACATCAAAAATATGCAGTTTGTAACATCCATTTAAATTATTTTTTTTAAGATCAGTGAAAATAAAATAACGTTTTTTAGATGTTTTTTAGATGTTAGTATCAGTCTGTTAGTTTTAAGGGTATCTATTGTGCTTCAAAAACATTGGAAAATCGTATTTTAGATGATATAAACCTAATATAAACATCAAAAGTTTGCAGTTTGTCAAATCAGCCTAAATAGATTTTTTAGATCAGTGAAACTAAAATAATGTTTTTTAGATGTTTTTTAGATGTTAGAATCAGTCTGTTAGTTTTAAGGGAGTCTATTGTGCTCCAAAACATTGGCAAAATCCTCTTTTAGACGATATAAACCTAATATAAACATCAAAAGTTTGCAGCTTGCCACATCCGCCTAAATGAATAATTTAGATCAGTGAAATTAAAATAATGTTTTTTAGATGTTAGTATCAGTCTGTTAGCTTTAAGGGTATCTACTGTGCTCAAAAACAGCGGTAAAATCCTCTTTTAGAAGATATAAACCCTGATATAAACATCAAAAGTTTGCAGTTTGTAACATCCGCTTAAATGGATTTAAGATCAGTGAAATTAAAATAACGTTTTTTAGATGTTAGTATCAGTTTGTTAGTTTTAAGGGAATCTATTATGTTCCAAAACAGTGGCAAAATTCACGTTTAGAAGATATAAACCTGATATAAACATCCAAAGCTTGCAGTTTGTCACTTCTGTCTAAATGAATCAATTATTTTTTTTCTGTCCCCTCATACTTCAGTTTTTCATCAAATCCTCTGACCAATCAAATGCTCTCTAGTGTCTGACATGCACCGCCCCCTTTTTCCCATTGGCTTTTTCATTTGATGCACTTGATCTTAACCACTCACTGGCACAGCTGTGACAAAACAAAACACTATTGGCTGTTTTTTTATAAAGGGGAGGAGCTATTCTATATCCCACCCTCACTTCATGTTTCAGTTGAGATTACACAAACAAAAACACAATGTGTGTGTGGATGAGAAGGCCATATGTTGATCCAGTGCTCCTCACAAACAGCAAAGAAACAAATAATATACTAATATTTATAGTAGACAACATTTTAAGTGTATAAAACCTTTTTTCAAAGTCGTCCTAAAACTATTGAATAAAACTCATTCTTGTTTAATCCACTTCAAATGTTGACTACTGTCCATTTACTCATTTATTAGATGCATTTATTTAAAGCGACTTTTATTAGGTGAAGATAAAAAAGCATTTAAAATCATTAGAGAGCAGCAATACGTAAACACTATGATAAGTCGAAGTTACTAAATATGATGTCAAAACAATTATTTTAGATACTTTCACTGGCCACTTTATTAGGTACACCTGTAAAACTGCTTTTTAACGCAGATTTCTAATCAGCCAATCACATGGCAGCACCTCAATGCATTTAACCATGAAGAAATGGTCAACACGATCTGCTGCAGTTAAAACCAAGCATCAGAATGGGAGAGAAAGGGGATTAAAGTAACTTTAAACATTGCATGGTTGTTGGTGCCAGACGGGCTGGTCTGAGTATTTCAGAAACTGCTGATCTACTGAGATTTTCACGCACAACCACCTCTAGGATTTAAAGAGAATCTTTTGATGGCTACTTCCAGCAGGATAACGCACCATGTCATAAAGCATGAATCATCTCAGACTGGTTTCTTGAACATGACAAGAAGTTCACTGTACTCAAATGGCCTCCACAGTCACCAGACCTCAATCCAATAGAGCAGCTTTGGGATGTGGTGGAACAAATTCGTATCATGGATGTGGAGCCGACAAATTTGCAGCAACTGCGTGATGCTATCATGTCAATATGGAGCAAAATCCCAAAAGGGGTCCAACCTAGTACTAGTAAGTTGAACCTAATCAAGTGGCCGGTGAGTGTACATTTTAGTTTTAAAAGATGCTTAGTGTACTAAAAACGATCATTGTATCAGGAAAAGTACTTTTAACAGATTTTTACTGTAACATTTTTACAGTATTCTTTGAAAATCACAGACCTTTAAACTCGAGTTTATGGTTTCCTGGAATAGTAAATGATGACCGCTATACATAACTGCTCAGGGTTACCTCTACACCACTGATAATGCCGCAGGAAAAAGTGATTACTGTGAAAACAGCAGCTGAAAGCACACTTTGATGATGTGATTCCTGAACAAACAGATGATTCGCTGACTCTACATGAGGATGTAGATCAACACAGCCATATTTAGAAAACACACACACACACAGCGAGAGAGAGAGTTTGATGTACATGAAGTGTGCATGTGTGAAAACCATACCCTTCAACACAGGGATGTGAAAATGAGGTATAATTTAAATCAACCCAAACTCATTGTAGATATGTGTCCAGGGTCACATTCTTTGAGAACCGAGAAATATGTAACCCTGAACCACGTCTTTTTGCAGTTTTTGCTTTTACAAATCCAGGAGAGGGTGGCGAGTACATTTCTGACAATGTCAAATACGTACTGGGGCACATTTCCTCAAACATTCTATTTTTAGTAAATCCACCAGAGGGAGCTGTGTACATTTTTGTTAATCTCTCTTATGAGGATCTATGTGTAGACGTTACTGCCACTTCTCATAGAAAAAATATGGAAAAACAGTTAAATGGGATGATAGCAGGATAGAATAGTAAAATAAGGGAGAATCCAGCAGAAAAGGTTGACAGGTATGGTTAAAAACACAAACAGACTTCCTCACAAATACTCTCTCACATGCTGTTTATCACTTACTTCAACCAAAAATGAATCTTTTCAAAGTTTGCAAAAAATGAACAAATCCCCCACTGGAATTATGCGCATTTCCATCAGAGTGTTCGAGTGGCTGACTGTAGTATTGGTAACCTAGCAACCAACAGTAAACAAGACAAGCATAATGGAGTCACATGAGTGTAATATATACGCTACGTCAGAGTTTATTCGTCAAATATGTTTCCACCTGCCACTTCGCATTAACAATTTTTCACACAACTCCAAATCCACCTCAACCGAGCAAAAAAAACATATTTTTTGCGTAATAAGGGATTTTTTTATTTGAAATGTGCCATTTTTCACGATCTACAGTGCATCCGGAAAGTATTCATAGCGTTTCACTTTTTCTACTTTTTTAATGTCTTATTCCACAATTAATTAAAATTAATTTATTTCTTCAACATTCTACACACAATCCCCCATAATGACAATTTGAAAAAAAGAGTTTTTGAAATTGTTGCAAAGTTTTTCAACACAAAACACCTGAAGAATCACATGTACATCAGTATTCACAGCCTTTGTCATAAGGCTCTTAACTGAGCTCTGGTTCATTCTGTGTCCGCTGATCATTCTTGAGATGTTTCAGCAGCTTCATTAGAGTTCACCTGTGGTAGATTCAGTTGATTGGACATGATTTGAAAAGGCATACACCTGTCTTTATTCACCTTTTCACCTTTATTTGTATAGCGCTTTTACAATGTAGATTGCGTCAAAGCAGCTTCTCATAGAAGGTTATAGTAAATTGAAAATGTCAGTCCAGTTATTAATGTTGGAGTTCAGTTCAGTTCAGAGTTGTTTAATATATAAGGTCCCAGGGTTGACAGTGCATGTCAAAGCACAAACCAAGCATGAAGACAAAGGAATTGTCTGTAGACCTCTAAGACAGGATTGTCTCGAGGCACAAGGCTGGGGAAGGTTACAGAAACATTTCTGCTGCTCTGAAAGTCCCAATGAGCACAGCGGCCTCCATCATCCGTAAGTGGAAGATGAAGAACCACCAGGACTCTTCCTAGAGCTGGCCGGCCATCTAAGCTGAGTGATCGGGGGAGAAGGGCCTTAGTCAGGGAGGTGATCAATAATCCGATGGTCACTCTGTCTGAGCTCCAGTGTTCTTCTGTGAAGAGAGGAGAACCTTACAGAAGGACAACCATCTGTGCAGCAATCCACCAATCAGGCCTGTATGGTAGAGTGGCCAGACGGAAGCCTCTCCTTAGCCTCCTTAAAATTTAACTCTTTGGAGAGAATAGCAGGCATTACGTTTGGAGAAAACCAGGCATCGCTCATCACCAGGCTAATACCATCCCTACAGTGCAGCATGGTGGTGGCAGCATCATGCTGTGGGAATGTGTTTCAGCAGCAGGAACTGGAAGACTAGTCAGGATAGAGGGAAAGATGAATGCAGCGATGTACAGACACATCCTGAATGAAGACCTGCTACAGAGAGCTCTTGATCTCAGACTGGGGCGATGGTTCATCTACCAGCAGGACAATGACCCAAAGCACACCGCTAAAATATCAATGTAGTGGCTTCACGAATGGGTGAATGTCCTTAAGTGGCCCAGCCAGAGCCCAGAGCTAAATCCTGTTGAACATCTCTGTAGAGATCTGAAAATGGCTGTACACCGTCTCTTCCCATCCAACCTGATAGAGCTTGAGAGGTACTGCAAAGAGGAATGGGCAAAAATTCCCAAAGACAGGTGTGTCGAGCTTGTGGCATCAGTTTCAAAAAGACTTGAGGCTGTAATCGCTGCTAAAGGTGCATCAACAATGTTGAGCAAAGGCTGTGAATACTGATGTACATGTGATCCTTCAGGTGTTTTATTTTTAATAAATTTGCAACAGTTTCAAAAACTCTTTCTTCACATTGTCATTATGGGGGATTGTGTGTAGAATGTTGAGGAAATAAACGAATTTAATCCATTTTGAAATAAGGCTGTAACATAAACAAATGTGGGAAAAGTGAAGCGCTATGAATAGATATTGATAATCAAACGATTGTAAAAAAATATATAATAATAATAAAAATAAATAAATATTTTTTGTTTTTTGACTATTTTCTGATCACCAATGTTAATTAATTTATTAAAAACATTGTAATATGTGTAAATATTATTTAGATAAAATACTGTTTATCTATTTACATGCATTAAACAAGGTTTTTTTCTAAATTGTCAAAGTTTCATGATCTTTAAATCATCATATTATACTGATTTCTGAAGGACTGTGAGACACTGGAGACTGAAGGAAAGATACTGAAACTTCAGCTAAATAGATGAGATCTTACAATACATTAAGTGTCTTTTAAAATGTAATTATATTTTACAGTATTTTGGATCGAATGCAAAATTATTACAACCACTGTATATACTTTTGTTATGGAATAGAGCAGCATAAACATTCTGCAAAATATCTGTTGTTTTGCACAGATGGAAAAAGAGAAAGGCATACAGGTTTCAAACCAGTAAATAATGGCATGGTCTTCATTTTCCGTGAAACAGGTCTATGCAGTGGTCAGTTATCTCGTGCTAAAATGTGTCTTTATCTTCCCTGTGACAGCTGTCCTACGATCAGCTCATAACGCACTGATGCGCTCGGATAACACTCTCTCATATGTTTGTTTTATTACTTCACTCAAAAACGACTAATGTAATGACTATTTAGGACTGTTTTTGCAGGACTTCACCGATGGTCAAAGGATTGGAATCATTTATTTTTTATTTTTGTAATCTGTTCAACAAGTTAGCATTTATTAATAAAATATTTTATTTTTAGTTCATTTTTTAGTATTCTGTTCACTAAGTTTGCCTTTATTAATAAAGTATTTCATTTATTAGTTCATTTTTTAGTATTCTGTTCAACAAGTTTGCATTTATTAATAAAATATTTCATTTATTAGTTCATTTTTTAGTTCATTTTTTAGTATTCTGTTCACCAAGTTTGCATTTATTAATAAAATATTTCATTTATTAGCTCATTTTTTAAAGTATTCTGTTCACCAAGTTTGCATTTATTAATAAAATATTTATTTTTAGTTAATTGTTCGTATTCTGTTCACCAAGTTTGCATTTATTAATAAAATATTTCAATTATTAGCAATTTTTTTAGTATTCTGTTCGCCAAGTTTGCATTTATTAATAAAGTTTTTTATTTATTAGTTACTTTTTTAGTAATCTGTTCACCAAGTAAGCATTTATTTTAAAAAATATTTCATTTTTAGTTCATTTTTTATTATCTTGTTCACCAAGTTTGCATTTATTAATAAAATATTTTATTTTTTAGCTCATTTTTTAGCTTTCTGTTCACCAAGTTTGCGTTTATTAATAAAATAATTCATTTTTTAGTTCATTTTTAGTATTTTGTTAACCAAGTTTGCATTTATTAATGAAATATTTCATTTTTTAGCTCATTTTTTAGTATTCTGTTCACCAAGTTTGCTTTTATTAATAAAAAGTTTCATTTTGTAAGTTTATTTTTGGTAATCTGTTCACCAAGTTTGCATTTATTTATAAAAAAAACAGTCAGTAATCTGTAATATTGTGAAATATTATTACAGGTTAAATACCTCTTTTCTATTTTGATTTTCAAATCATTATATTATGCTACTTTCTGAAGGACAACACCGAAAATTGGAGGAAAGACGCTGAAAATTCAGCTGAATAAATATATTAATATATTGAGAAAAGAAGAATATTAAAATTGTAAATAAATATTACAATATTATTGGTCAAATAAATGCAGTTTTGGTGAGCAGAAGAGACCTCATAAAACCATAGTTATTACAACCACTGCACTGTAAAATAAATACAAAAATGTACAATTATTTTTGTATTAACTTATGCTTTTGAATTGCATTATCGGACCCTGATCTTCTCTCCAACAATTTTCTGATGTCAAAAAAAATATATATATTTCTAAAGGTGCCGTTGACTTTTCACCAGATGTTGGTAACAACCAAATAAATCCATATATGCAAAGAAAACGAATCTAATTAGTTTACAAATGAAGTAATGTGTAATAAAATGAAATGACGCACGGAAAAAGTATTGAACACATAAAGAAAGGGAGGTGTATTCCGGCAGTGAAAGCCCAGACCACAGCTGAAATCTCACAGCTGAAAGTTCTTAAGCAACCCTCTGCCCTTCCTCAGCGTAAATCAGTATCAGCTGCTTCAGTCCAACATCCACATTATCAGGAGGATGAAGATGAACCAGGGTGGACATTTCAGCAAGACAATAGTCCAAAACACAAGAAAGGAAACTCTCAAATACTTTCAGAGAAATAAAATCAAGCTGTAGATTGGCCCAGCCAATCCCCTGACCTGAATCCAATAGAGAATACTGAATAAATATTTAATTCAGATACAGATAATATGATTTGATTGACGAGAATCACAGAAGCATCAAGATTTTTACCCTGTGTTGAAGTCTGTGAGAAACTCAAACACCTAAGCAATGTATGTGACTTCATTCCCCATAAAAGAGGCGTCTTTAAGCTACCATCATAAAAACAAGTCTTTCATTTAAAGTATTTTATAAGCTTCAGTAGTTCAGCACTTTCTCCTTGTGTCATTTCACTGTAATTACACAGAACAATTTTTAATTGGTTGTTTTGTTTTATTTTCATGTTTGTATTGTTTGGGTTTTTACCAAATTCTGCTTCAATTCCATGTCAAAAGCTCCTTTAGAAATATTATTCCCAGGAAAAAACCTGACGTGTTCAAAACTTCCCCGCGGTATATACACACAAAGTCAAGTCCGGAAATATTCACACCATGGCAAATTCAACAACCAAGTTAATTTTTTTGGACTGTAAATGACAAAGGCTTCTCCCAAAAGATAGTAAGACTGGGTAAAAATATTAATGGTGGTGCAGTGGGTAGCACAATCACCCCACAGTAAGAAGGTCGCTGGTTCGAGCCTCGGCTGGGTCAGTTGGCATTTCTGTGTGGAGTTTGCATGTTCTCTCCGTGTTGGCGTGGGTTTCCTCCGGGTGCTCCGGTTTCCATATCCAAACATATGCGCTATAGGTGAATCGGGTGCGCGAAATTGTCTATAGTGTATGTGTGTGAGTGTGTATGGATGTTTCCCAGTGATGGGTTGCAGCTGGAAAGTCATCCGCTGTGTAAAACATATGCTGGAATAGTTGGTGGTTCATTCCACTGTGGCAACCCCAGATTAATAAAGGGACTAAGCCGAAAAGAAAATGATTGAATGAACGATTAAACTTTAAGTCAGAATTTGCCAGGGGTGTGAGTAATTTTGTGTTAAACCGCATATAATTTTTTTGATGTGTTGCTTGTTGTTTTTATTTTCTTACACTTCTTCTTATTATTCTTATTCTTCTTATTATTATTATTATTATTATACTTATTTTATTTCATTTTCGTTTATGTGAAGCACTTTTAAATACATTGTGTATAAAATTAGTTATAAAGACAAACTTGCCTTGCCTTGTTTTTATAGTCGAAAAGAGCAGCATGAACATTCTGCCAAATATCTTATTTGAAGAGAATTGTAAGCCACACGAGTTTAAAACCAATAAATGATGGCATGGTTTTCATTTTGTGTGCGTGACTCCGCAGTGGTCAGTTATCTCATGCTTAAACGCCTCTTATCTTCCCTGTGACAGCTGTGCTACGATCAGCTCACAATGCACTGATGCACTTCGATATCGCTAAAAAAAAAGGAGAAGTGCTCGACTTTCCCTTCTCAGACTCACTGTGCATGATCTGTCCTTATTGAGTTTGCTGGCTGTGTTGTGAAATATCTGACGTGGGTTGTGAAACGCGCTTCATGTCTAAAGGAGTCTGCAATTAAAACTCAAAACATTATTCATAAGAATGATGTCAATGTTAATCAAGCTCTACCGCAGACAATAGTTCTGAAACACATTTTGTAAAACTATCAAGATTGGAATGTATTGTCCATAGATGTGTGTTTGTGTGTGTGTGTATACTAAAAGTTAAAGCTACTAGTTTTATCCTTTTTTCTGGATGTAAAATGTATGGCAAGTTTAGGTTTTTTTCACATGACGTCACTGATGAAGTGCACAATTCAGATGGAGGGCGGCAAGTGATTCTTCTACCTACGAGACGCTGTTAGAGCATCATAATATTTCTGTCTTATGTTGTTTATAATTGTTTAAATCGACCAAAATGAGAAATGCCGAACAGCTTTAATCATACCTGTCAACCCTCCCGTTTTTCCCGTGATTCTCCCGTATTTTACAGTTCTATCCCGCTATCATCCCGTAAAGGTGTTTTCCCGTATTTCTCCCGTATTTTTAGTATACGCAACCCATACCGCCGAACCCCATGGGCCGCCCCTTGCTCTTAAATGTGAGTCAGTTCTGTGCTTTCGGTTTATTTAGGCTTGAAAACACTTTGAAATAAGTATATAAACGGCGGGATTCCCTTTCCTTTTCATTACAGGTGCCGTTGCTCCTCCTATGCAATCCTCAAAACAGTCATAAAGCGGTGCGTGACTGTCAGACGCGCTCCATAGTGATAAACAGACGCTGTTTCCCAAACGGATTCTGTACACGCGAGTTGTAGAGGAGCGAAAGTCTGGGTTTTGGGTGCGTGTTTGAACTGACATATACACATAATTAATAATAACAACATCTAAAGATGTCGATCTCAGTGTTTTTTTTTTCCTCAAACACAACAAAATTTCCCTAAATGAGCATTAAATTTACGAAAGCAATGCTTTCATTGTAACGTTAGATGTGTGCATTTTTAAAGTGACACCTCTGTTATTTCATGTAATCGAACCAAATTAATGCGATTCATTCGTTGCTCTTATGTGTAATTTATCCAGTGAAGATTAATGAGATTTAATAACTTGATTCCATTTGTTTATAATAGCTATTAATTGTCATAAGCTGAAAGGTTTTGCTAATTTATTTGCAGCTAATGTATACTATTTGTTATTTATTTTTAAAACAATAATAATAAAACATATTACTGACCGTTTAACGGTTTATTTACAATTAAACAACTCTAAAAGAACATATTTAGCAATTTGGGGATTTTTTTTTGTTTATTTGGGAGATGGGGGTCCCTTATTATGGTGGGCATATCCCTTATTTTCACATCCCAATGTTGACAGGTATGCTTTAATAGACTTCCAAAAGTTTGAGCTCATAAAGGGGGGAAAGTTTAAGAAAGTGACTGAAAAACGGAGGAAAAGGCGGCATGTAATGAACATTCATAATGTCGATAATTCATTTGACAGCACCAATAAAGATTATATAGAGGTCTAGCTAATTGTATTATGTAAATGTGTTATATAAAAATCAGATCCACCACTACAACTTACACAAAATCCAGGAGAACATAAATAACGTGCCCTGCATGTAATCACTGCAATCTCCACCTTGTTTGTAATAATCCAAGTCTTTACTGGCGATTCAGTGAAATAAACAACCATAACGTGAACATGGAGATGCGCAGCAGCGGTGAATGTTTGTTCACGGTAAGTTCATAAAGCGCATTACAAAAATAAATAAATAATATTGTAGACTATAGCTGCCTTTCCACTGCACACGACAAGAGTGCAAGAGCCTTTATTCTCTGTGTTCACCATGGTTAAATGAATGAATGTAAAGAAAATGTATTCTCCTGACCAGGATAACGAACAAAACTCCTACAAAGTCTTTATGGCACAGGGTAATACTTGAATATGTACCACTGGACTACTTAACTTGTGTCTTACATGGCAAAGATGTTTTATTTCATGAGAGGTGGGATCCATTTTTGTTACATATGGGTCTAAACATAACCTCCATACTAATCAGAGGGTTGATTTAACAAGGTCAGATATTGTGAAGGTTTGTGGAGCATGAATATGCAATATCTAATTGTATTGACGCCTTTTTTTTCTTTTATTTTATTTTTTTTCCCTTTCTTTTTCCTTTAACTATATGTGTGTATGTATGTATGTATATATGTATATATATTTTTTTCTTTCTCCCCCATGTTCTATTCACTTATTTGTCGTTGTATCTGTATTGCTTAAAAAATTAATAAATACATTCAAAAAAAAAAAAAAGAATGAATGTATGAATGAATAAATAAATGAATACTGAAACTCATAGACCGCTAAAGATTTGGAGGGAATGTGGAGACAACATTAAAAAAAACGATATTTTTATTACTTATTTAAGCATAGAAATGTTTTTTGAAGTGTAAAAATGAAGAAAAAAATCTCCTATTTCTAATCTCGCGCACACGGAACTGCCTGGACAACACTGAAATACAACACTTCCGGTCTGCTGGTCGCATACGGTCTAGTCGCAGGAGTTCAAATATTTCAACGGATCGGCAGCTCAAATCGCATCGGAATTTCCCGCATACGGAGATGATCAGAACTCCACGCAGCTCCCGGACTACTCGCCATTGGAAACGAATGACTTCAGGTCTGTCGCCTGTCGTGTGCAGTAGAAAGGCGGCTTATGTGTCCACGCTTTTGTATGCTTTCATCTATTATTTCGTGACGTTTGGAAGATAACGTTATCCGCATGGGGGGAAAACTACAGTGATTTATAATAAACATGTTTTTGAACCACATAGTAAAGTGTATAATGTATTTGTAAATAAATACTACAGTACACTGTAGCATAGTAAACTGATAAACTGTGATAAATACTGTAACGTTAGTGTAAACCACTGATCATCAACTGGCGGCCCGCTAAGCAGTTCAATCCAGCTCGCGACTGGATTGTAAAATTGTGAGGATCAAAAAGAAAACAGTGGTCGACACTTTTAAAGTAACTAAAAATAACAACAAGAGTCTCTTGTCTGAATAACCACCATTTATGACTATATTTAGGCGACACTGCGACATGAGGACAGACTCAGACACTATGCGGCGTTCAGCATTTATTGTTTCGAACAGGTTTTAGCTTAAGTGAAGACCGGGTGGGGTGTAGGCGGAGTGCGCGGTACATCTCGGTCACTTCAGCGCCAAAATTGAACCCACAATCTAGCAAAATGAGTAAGAAACAGACGCCTTTGGAATGTTTCTTTGCTAATAGAAAAGGCCCAGTGAAGGACCCACGATCTCCCAAGGAATAGATCCGGAACCCATTTGTCAACAAATCAGGTGAATACACCATGTCTGTGCAAGAAGATCAACTGCTGGAGAGCGCAAATGCTGGCGGCCTTTTAGGGGCCGTTCACATATCGCGTCTTTTCAAGAGTTTGTGCAAGTTTGTTATTTTCAATGGAGGTGTGCATCTTGCACACGCAATCGGCGGGATGTGACTAAGCGGCGTGACGCACTCGCGCATACTCAGTTGAATAAATGCCGCAAACGCACCGCGAATCACATAACAAGAATTAACACATCAACTTCAGCTTGTATGGAAAATAAAATAAAATAAATCAAAATAAAATAAAATAAAATAAAATTAAATTAAATTAAATTAAAATAAAATAAAAGTAATATAACACTATATAATAATAGATATAATATAATATAATATAATATAATATAATATAATATAACATTAATATAACATAATATAATATAATATAATATAATATTAATATAACATAATATAATATAATATAATATAACATAATATAATATAATATAATTTAATAATAGATAAAATATAATAATAGATATAATATAATATAATTTAATATAATATAACATAATATAATATAATATAATATAGTATAATATAATATAATATAATAATATAATATAATATAATAATAGATAAAATATAATAATAAATATAACATAACATAACATAACATAACATAACATAACATAACATAACATAACATAACATAATATAATAATAAATATAATATAATATAATATAATATAATATAATATAATATAATATAATATAATAATGTAATATAACAATGTAATATAATATGATAATGTAAGGGCGCCACGGTGGCCTAGTGGTTAGCACGTTTGCCTCACAGCAAGAAGGTCGCTGGTTCGAGCCCCAGCTGGGTCAGTTGGCATTTCTGTGTGGAGTTTGCATGTTCTCCCCGTGGTTGCGTGGGTTTCCTCCGGGTGCTCCGGTTTCCCCCACAAGTCCAAAGACATGTGGCATAGGTGAATTGGGTAAGGCTAAATTGTCCGTATAGTGTATGAGTGTGAATGTGTGTGTGTGGATGTTTCCCAGGGATGGGTTGCGGCTGGAAGGGCATCCGCTGCGTAAAAATATGCTGGATAAGTTGGCGGTTCATTCCGCTGTGGCGACCCCGGATTAATAAAGGGACTATTATAGTATAATATAATATAATATAATAATGTCATATAACAATATAATATAATAAGAAACTATAATACACTTTTATACGTAACTGTTACACTGACATAAATGATTTTAAAATTCCACTACTATATTTTGCTTTTGAAAACAAAAATCTTAGATATAATATTTATTTTCTGTCAGCTGAATTTACACTGAATTCAGCCTGGATTTTTAATTACCATTTAAAATGGAGTTCCAGACAGTCGGCACACAGACCAGAGCAAGTTATAGCTGGCTACAGATAAACAAACATGTTTAGAAATAATCATAAATCAAATATTCATCATAGAAATCCAATATTCATTCTAGGAATCTCATTGTAGGAATGCAGCAGGCGAAATCCCTTAATATTAATAACATTACCACACATGATAAACACTTCATTCTTCTCCACCGCATAATACAATCAACAAGATAAACGTCAGAATACATTCTTATGTGATTAAACCACACACACACATTCAAACACACACACACACATCCATGCTTATCAGATGAGGCAGGTAATTAAATCAGTAAATCACACGAGCTCTTTGATGTTAGCAGGGGTTTTCTCACCGTATGGCGGCGGCGCTGGTCTCTGTGGTCCCGGTTTTTTCGGAGGAGGCAACGGGTACGTCGGCCTTCGGTTTATCGACTCTGAACTCTGCGAATACACACAAATCACAACACAAGAGCTCACACACAGAACAATGGAAATGCTTACGGCCTACAGAAGGGCAAGTCATTTTCACTGAGGGGCACTACAGGATTATGGCTGCCCTCAAATGTGTGTGTGTGTTTATACAGTATACGTGCATTTGCGTGTGTTTATGTGTATGTGTGTGTATATGTGCATTTGTGTGTGTACATTATGTGCATGCATGTTTATGTGGCTCTGTGTTTATATGTGTGTATTTTGGTGTGTGTGTGTTTGTATGCGTGCGTGTTTATATGTGCATGTGTGTAGGTGAGTTTATATGTGTGTATTTGGGTGGGTTTGTGTGTGTATGTTTGTGTGTCCATATGTGCCCGCGTATTTATGTGGCTCTGTGTCTGTATTTGGGTGTGTTTGTGTATTTGTATGTGTGCGTGTTTATATGTGCATGTGTGTATGTGTATTTCTGTGTGTGT
>CAIGQQ010032929.1:5426130-5453399 GCA_903798035.1 Danio albolineatus
TCTGAAATATGGCAAAACTGGTGGCGAGTGGCATCTTGGCAGCTGCATGCTTGACTTTTCTCAGTTCATGGGCAGTTATTTTGCACCTTGGTTTCTCCACACGCTTCTTGCGACCCTGTTGACTATTTTGAATGAAACGCTTGATTGTTTGATGATCACGCTTCAGAAGCTTGGCAGTTTTAAGAGTGCTGCATCCCTCTGCAAGATATCTCACTATTTTTGACTTTTCGGAGCCTGTCAAGTCCTTTATATGAACCATTTTGCCAAAGGAAAGGAAGTTGCCTAATAATTCTGCACACCTGATATAGGGTGTTGATGTCATTACACCACACCCCTTCTCATTACAGAGATGCACAGGCTTTGGAGCTTGGAGTAAGACAACATGCATAAAGAGGATGATGTGGTCAAAATACTCATTTGACTAATAATTCTGCACTCCCTGTAATAATTCTGACTTCAACGGTGTGTGTGTGTGTGTGTGTGTGTGTGTGTGTGTGTGTGTGTGGTTTCTCTGTAACCTTTCGAAGAGTTTAAACATGAACAAACATTTGTGGAAAAGAGCAAACACTCAAGCCGTATTTGCTTCATAATACAGGGATTACTGCTGGTTTACTATAACTTGACTTTCCACTGGAGCTCTGTTAGAGTAAAGGTGATTTCTAAACCGATCAGTATTTAGCCTTTGTTTTGACTGAGGCACTCAGTAAATGAGTTTGTTTGTTTTTTTGGACTTAATTGGTAAAAACAAACAGGAAACATGTTTACAGTAAATACAATGATAACGAGGGTTTCCAGACCTTCTGACTGAATTTTCCAGTTAAAAGCTCTAACTGGATAAGAAGAACATTAAAGGTGCAGCAGGTGATTGTCTTCAGAAACAAGTGTTGTTGTGCTGGTTGAAAGTCTCTTCACAGACCGATAGCACTGATTAAAGTAAATGATCTGAATGTGTTTATATGTGTTTTTATATTCTGGATGAGGCATAAAACTAAAAAATGTTGATCCAATTAAATATTATCGGACCGACATCTCCCATTACTTCGATAAAAAGCTCAACTGTCTGTCAACAAATGAGGATTTGGGCTTCTGACCATCTCTGTTCACGCATATCCACCATTAGCGCCTGCATGCGCACTGCCTGTTCACGTACAGATAAGACAGTCACAGTCACGGTAAAATCAAATGCTGAATTGAATAGAAAAAGTCAGTTTTGCACGCTGGAGGAAGGACAACACCATGGCTGAAGTATTTTGGTTGATTTTAGGCTGTGTTGTAAAATGACCAAAATCTAACATCAAGCCAACATCTTAAACCAACGTCCTATTGACGTCAAATACTGACATTTAGTCATCAGGTATGGCAACCAAAATCCAACATCTGATAGACTTTATAGTGGTAATATCAACACAATGTCAAGCTGTAACATCATTAAACGTTGATATTTGGTTGATTTCGGGTTGGACATTGATGTTCCCCACTTTGTGTTTAACAAGCAGGAGATGTTATCAACACATATCTTTGCCATGATGACAGCACATAATATTTGACTAGATATTTTTCAAGATATTTAGCTTAAAGTGAGATTTTAAGGCTTGGCCAGGTTAATTCAGCAAGTTAATTAGGCAAATCGTTAATGATGGTTTGTTTTGAAGACAATCAAAAAAAATATTGTTTAAGTCTAAATATTAATATTAAAAATATTAATATTGTCTAATAATATTGACCTTAAAAGGGTTTTAAAGACATTATAAACTGCTTTCATTTTAGGTGATCTAAAACAAGTAAGACATTCTCCAGAAGAAAAAAACATTATAGGAAATACTGTGAAAATTCCTGAACCTGTTAACTGTCATTTGTGAAATATTTGAAAAAGAAATTCACAGGAGGGCAAATAATTTTGACTTTAACTGTGTGTATATATATATATATATATATATATATATATATATATATATATAAATGAAAAGTAACTAGTAACTATTTACTTGAGTAATTTTTTCATCAGCTACTTTTTTACTCTTACACAAGTAAGTTTTAAGATTGTTACTTTTACTTGAGTAAAAATTTCCACAAGTACTTGTACTTTTACTTGAGTATTACGGTGGCAGAGAAAGGTTAACGTGCAGCAATTTAAGAAAGCACATGCAATAACAAAAAACACCAGCAAATTAAGATACGATCTTCATCAATTTGACAGCACACCTGTTACAAATTCTCACAACACAAACAACGGAAGGAACGCGCAGCATATTGGTCAAAACACAAACAACAAAAGAAAACACAACAAGCAAGTTGGTGAAAACACAACGGAAATGTTTCAAGAGGACCCAAAAACATGAGGGATCCAGCTGATACGGACCCGCCGTGACTGTTGTTCAGTGAAGTGATTGGTGGTCTTTGAAAGGTGTAATATCCTGATTACACGATTCCGTTGTCTTTTGTAAATTATCAGTATAATTAATGATTAACTGAAACGTTGCGTTATTAAATAAATTAACTACATCCGTATCTCAGCTAGGTCCGTCAAGTTTTTGGGTCCTCTTAAAACATTTGCGTTGTGTTTTGACCAATCTGCTGCGCGTTTCTTCTGTTGTGTTTTGACCAACTTGCTGTGCGTTTCTTCCGTTATTTGTGTTTTGATCAATTTGCTGTGCGTTTCTTCCATTGTTTGTGTTTTGATCAACTTGCTGCGCGTTTCTTCCGTTGTGTTTTGACCAACTTGCTGCGCGTTTCTTCCGTTGTGTTTTGACTAACTAGCTGCGCGTTTCTTACATTGTGTTTTCTTTTGTTTGTGTTTTGACCAATTTGCTGCGCGTTTCTTTTGTTGTTTGTGTTGTGACAATTTGTAACAGGTGTGCTGTCAAATTGATGAAGATGGTTTCTTAATCTGCTGGTGTTTTTTGTTATTGCATGTGTTTTCTTAAATTGCAGCACGTTAAGCTCTCTTGTGAGAATTTGTAACAGGTGTGCTGTCAAATTGATGAAGATCGTATCTTAATTTGCTGGTGTTTTCTGTTATTGCATGTGCTTTCTTAAATTGAAGCGCGTTAACCTTTTTCGGCCACCGTACTTTACAGTTCATCAAATACACCACGGTTGTCTGTGAAAGGGGCAATAATTACATTAAGCATGACAGCGTGCTACTTCAGTATACACATTGTGTGGATAATTAGACATTCTGTGCTGTCCATAACTGCACTTTTGCGCATGCAGGTCAGTTTAGGACCATGATCTGTTCACATTGCAAATCTGATATTGGCCACATTTATAACAGCAGTGTGAACAGCTATGCAAAACAATCAGATCTGAGAATAAAAAATTAGATTTGAGCACTAAGCCTCGCAGTGTGAACGTAGCCTATGATGCACACGTAGGATTAACAGCACATGATGAAGACAGACATTATTGATTCCTCACCTTGGCTTCAGTGCTGCTACTGCTGCTGTTGCTCTCCTCAGCGATGATCTGCTCCAGCTCCGTCAGACTCATGTTTTCGGTCAAAGCTTTACTGTAGCGCTCGATGCTCTTATTGAGCTCCCGCTGGCTCTCCTGGATCAGACTCAGCTCACTGCGAGTCTGAGGAACAATACATATACAAACGTTTGCATATACAGTATGTAGGCCTGTCACAATAATCAATGTATGGACTTATCGCACAATACATGAACATGAGCTCGATCATTTTTAAGTGCTGCAATTTATATCGCCCATACATAAAAAACAACTCTAGCAACATTTTAGCTGATTGTGCAACATCTCTATCTCAATTGGAGGTGTCCGTGTCAGTAAAAAACACAAGTATTTACTATTAATTACTGTAGTATATTTTCATGTGTGTGTCTGACAGCTGAATATGGATGTGGTAGCAGATATCGCAGGCTCGGTTACTCTTTACCATGCACTTTTTTGTTAATATTTATTATTATTATTTATTTAGGGTATGAGTATTCAACTTCTGAATACAATGCCTGATTATTAAATTGTTAAAATGACTATAATTAAAGAGCCCCTATAATGGGTTTTTGAAAATGAGCTTGGATGCAGTGTGTACCACAGCTCTAAGTGAAGTGAAATGTCCAGCTGAGGCATAAATCTGAAAGTGCAGTGTTTAAAACTATTGATTCATCCATAAAAGAGTCGACTCATAGTTCCTCAAACGAATCGCCTTGATTATGAGTCTTTAGCTGTTCGGCATGATGTGAACATGAAACATAAGCCCCGCCCATTTATGCGCACGCAGCCCCAGGAGATTCGAAACCCCCAATCCAACCCACAAACAACAGCGGCGAGCAAAAGTTGTTTTGAATTTGATTGTGCAGGTAAAAACCTTTTGGAGAGGGTTTGGGCTGAAATCAGTCAGCTACATCTGGCAACACAGAGAAGAGCACTGTGCTCGGCTGGATATTACTGGAATTGTGCAGATGAACCAGAGTTGAGACTAGCATTATAACCCAGCCATGTGCTGTGTTCCCTCTGAGGAGTGCTTCCGATATCTACACGCTTACAACGGAGGATTCGGAGCACCGGGACATTTCCTGGCCTGCTATCCAACAAGTGTGAGTAAGAGCGATTAAATCGGTTGCCTCATTGTTTTCTCCAGCTTGTAAATGATGTATTTAATTGTGTTTTGTAAATTGTAGCCGCTTGTAGTGTATCTGGTTAACTTGTATTCTCATATCGCGTCTAAAAGCACGTTGTAAACGCGACGCGTGCCGCTTTGTTTACGGATTAAAATGCGTTTGTGAACTCGTGTTCCTCTGCTGTTTGTTGTTGCTATGGCTACATCAGCTCTCCTACACACGTGCAACGGTCCTGTTTCATAATGGTTCAGCTGTTGCTGCTGTGTGCACTAATACCGCACGTGTGTCGCTGTTTTTACTTCTGGTTAAGAATAGAGCTGGGAATATGCTGGGAGACCGGGGGGTTAGTTTCGAACTGAGGTGTCTGAAATATGGGCGACTCCCAAAACGAGTGTTGGTAGATATGCTTACGCACACACTCTGACTACTTCAATATTGATTAGCCGTGGTGGGCATTCTCTCACGCTGAATGATGTTGACCAATCGCAACAGACTGGGTCATCAGTCCAATCAGCGCAGTTTAGCATCGCGCTAAGGAGGGGTTTTGGAACAAATGAGTCGCTGGGATAATGAGGTAAAAATAAATGCATATTATAAGACAACGAAAGTGTTTTTTGACCATGCATGCAGATCAGCCTGTAGTTGAAGACCCCCAAAACCAAAATATGACCCTTTTTAATGTAAAAGGGCTTTTTAAATGAAATATTCTTAAGAATTAAATATAACCACAATTAATTCAGCTTTACAGAGAGAACTTATTTATTTATGACACCTAAAATAAAATACTTTCAATCTAGAGATTAAAAAAAAAGGTGCTAGAGAAAATGAGGAAATGTATTGGCTGATCATTTCCACGTATTTTGGGAATGTAAAATTATGTAACACACCTATTGGCAAGATTTGAATAAAGAGTTAAATGTAATAATGAGATTGAATCTGGAACGTAATTTTAAAACTATGTACCTGGGAATTTACTCTTCATATATACATACACACAATGTCATACAATGACTTGCCTAATTCCTGAAAGTGAGGAAAAAATACAAAAGAACTCAAATTTAACATGAGGGCTAATAATTCTGACTTCAGCAGTATGTGTGGTTGATGGATGTGTGTGTTTTTTTTATTATTATTATTATTATTTCTTTTCTTTTGTTCTGACCGTGTCCATCTCGTCTTGTGATGTCTTGAGCAGTTTGAGGATGCTGTCTAGTTTGGCTTTTCCAGCGCGCAGACTGTCCTCCAGCCGCTGCTCCTCCTGCTCCAGACAGTACAGATCTGTCTTAGTTCTGCTCATCTCCTTCTCCTGCGTCTGCACGTCTGACTCCTGAGACACGATCTGAGTCTGCAGAGACGAGATCTACACACACACAATCATGACATGACAATTATTCCCTTACATAGTCATGATACTAGTTTCCATTCACCTATTTTTGTGTACATTTTGGAATCTTGTATACACACACACACATATATACATGAGCAATATCACACGAGTAGCAGTGCAGTTAAATGTCTGTATGTCGGCACTGTTGGGAGGCATGTGTTGGCTCGAGACTGCAGGCCGAGTGCCTTAGTGTCCCACCAGTGACGATACACAGCCATATCATACTGCTACTCATGTGATACTGCATTTATACAGTTTGACAGCATAATTTTGTATATAAAAAAAGAAAAATCAAACACAGGAGTCTCAAAAACCCTTTTGTACGAGGAACTACTTTCTTCCGCCGCTCATTCACATCTGCGGCTGATGTCAGAACAGCAGAAACCATTGCTAATTTTCTAACGTCACTTTAGTATTTGAATAATTCTCTAGCGTAATGTCTAAAGTGATGACAAAACAGGTGATTTTGCTCACAGTTTATGATTATAAGGCTGAACAGCATGAAATGTCATCAGTCTACAGACATTTCCCAGTATTTATTGCGATCAGATCACAATATTTAACACAGAAAAAGCCAAAGTAAACACTACCAGATTACTATGGTGTAAATACAGCACTACAAAATACAAAAGAGAGAAATCGTCTTAGAATGTCACTTACTTGTTTTATAATGATTTGATCAGCTGTAGTTTTAAATTTACAGAGTTTTTTTCCTCTAAGGACTTTTTATGCGGTCTGTGTCACCATCTTGTTGTGGAACGTCAACCGTATTTGCTCTGCTCAGTATGACAGGCTGATGACCGTCGAAATGTTAAATCTCCGAAATTATAAATATGTAAAATAGGCACTGTCCTAATAAATAAACTGCATAGTTGCAATCTAAACAACTACACTGTCCCCTAAAAAAAAAGCCTCAAAAGTACATTATGTTGTCCAGCAGCTGCAATGTTGTCAAACTGTAGTGAGTTTATTGATCTGATGTTACTCTTTGTGGGTGGAGTGATACAGAAGGGACTGTACAGGTGCTGTTATTGCACACACACACACACGCACAATGATTCACTAGCTTTTCTTAATGGTATTACAGTAGTAGAATATAGTGGATATATAGCGTTTTGCAATGTTATGTGATGTTATATTGTGTATGTTCTGGCCAAAACTAACTCAGAATCTTATTATTGTTAATCAATCTTTGTATATACCATTCCATATAATTTAATCAATTTAAGATGTTTGAGATAAATATGTTGCATTTTGGCATGCTTTTTGATTTACTATGAACTATTTATGGACATAAAATTAAATAAAAAATATCCTGGATTTGAAGAATATGTTTCTTATAGTTTATTGTACAAAAATTGTGAATGAACTTGACTGTTGATGTCTTAAATAATAATGTCAAATAATCAACATTTCTCATAATGCATATATCTCGTTTTGCAACAAAACTCTTCATATATATGTATATATATATATATATATATATATATATATATATATATATATATATGCGCTATGAATTAATTGATGTATTATATTTTTCATAGATGATAAATACTGACAATGTAAAATTTTGGATTTATTTAGCTTTATATAAACACTAATCAGCATTATGATCTCAATTTACTCACCGTGCCCAGAAAATGCCTTAAAAAATGAGGTGATCGAGCGTTTGCTGTTGCTGGTCCTAAACTCTGGAACAGTCTATTAATTCACGTAAGACTTTCCCCCTCCATTTCTGTGTTTAAGTCTGTTTTAAAGACCTCTCTATTCTCTCTCGATTTTAATACTCCTTAATCACTGTATTATTGCTTTTATTTGTGAAATGTTTCTTTTATATTCTGCTTTCTTCTCTGTCTTTAGTACTCCTATGTACAGCACTTTGGTCAGCCTCGGTTTTTTAAATGTGCTTTATAAATAAATATTGTATTGTATTAAAATTGTTTGTTTTGTGTTTTTCTCTGAAATGCGAGCGTGTTTCACCTTGGCGTTCTCCTCCTGCCACTTGCTCTTGGTCTCGTCCAGTGAGCTCTGCAGTTTGACTCTCTGCATCTCCATCTCATTCAGCCGATCCTGAGCGTCTCGTTTCTGATGCTCCAGTTCCTGCAGATCCACATTCTCACGCTCCAGACCTCTCTGCTCCTCCTAAACAACATCATGAATGTGTTTAACCCCTTCAGACCTGAATTATGTTCCAAAGATGTCCATTGTAATGGATGCAGGGTCTGAAGGGGTTAAATTCTAAAGGCAATAATTAACATAACAGAAACAAGTACTGCATTGTGTGTTATGCCCACAAGAGGGTGGAAGTGTGCACTTCCAGAAATGTGCGGAAGTGTGCTTAAAATATAATTTCTTCAATGTGCATATAAGGGAAATAATATCAAGTATTGCGAATGCATCAATAATCAGAAAATACACGCTTCAACAGTGTAATGACAAACACAAAATAGCAAACTGCATTCAGAATCAAGCTGCTCAGTCACTACACATCTACATATTGCTCATCCAAAACAGAGATTAGCACAGATCTATTTTATGTGAAACATGCAAATAAACTTTCAAGTATGTTTACAGTACAAAATGAGTGCAGACATTACTAATAAAAGCTATTTCTGAAATCATTTGCTTTATCGTGCAATACACACTCACCGGCCACTTTATTAGGTACACCTCTTCAACAATAATGCAAATTTCGAATCAGCTATTCACATGACAGCAACTCAATGCATTTAGGCATGTAGACGATCTGCTTCAGATCAAACCGAGCATCAGAATGGGGAAGAAAGGTGATTTAAGTGACTCTGAATGTGGCATGGTTGTTGGTGCCAGACGGGCTGGTCTGAGTATTTCAGAAACTGCTGATCTACTGGGATTTTCATGCACAACCATCTCTAGGGTTTACAGGAAATGTTTTGAAAAAAAGAAAATATCAAGTGAGTGGCAGTTCTGTGGGCGCAGATGCCTTGTTGATGCCAGAGGTCAGAGGAGAATGGCCAGACTGGTTCCAGCTGATTAAGAGGCAACAGTAACTCAAATAAGCACTCGTTACAACCGAGGTCTGCAGAAGAGCATCTCTGAACGCACAACACAGCCAACCTTGAGGCGGATGGGCTACAGCAGCAGAAGACCACACCGGGTGCTGCTCCTGTCAGCTAAGAACAGGAAACTGAGGCTACAATTCACACAGGCTCACCAACACTGGACAGTAGAAGATTGGAGAAACGTCGCCTGGTCTGATGAGTCTCCATTTCCGCTGCCACATTCAGATGGTCGGGTCAGAATTTGGCGTCAACAACATAAAAGCAAGATTCATCCTGCCTTGTATCAGCGGTTCAGGCTGGTGGTGGTGGTGTAATGGTGTGGGGGATATTTTCTTGGCACACTTTGGGTCCATTAGTACCAAGTGAGCATCATGTCAACACCACAGCCTACATGAGTATTGTTGCTGACCATGTCCATCCCTTTATGACCACAGTGTCCTCATTTTCTGATGGCTACTTCCAGCAGGATTTATAACACACCATGTCATAAAGCGTGAATCATCTCAGACTGGTTTCTTGAACATGACAATGAGTTCACTGTACTCAAATGGCCTCCACAATCACCAGAGCTCAATCCAATAGAGCAGCTTTGGGATGTGGTGGAACAGGAGATTCGCATCATGCAATCTGCAGCAAATGCGTAATGCTATCATGTCAATATGGACCAAGACCTCTGAATTAGTATACCTAATAAAGTGGCCGGTGAGTATAATAGTTTTATTTGTTTTCATCAGCTGGAAACTGCATTGTTGAATTTTTGGAAAATAACAAAACATAATCCCAAATATGCGTCAAAATAAGATGTCAGCAAAAATCTTTCCACTGGCTGAAACACTGAGAAAGTGGTGTCCAAATTAAGCCTCAAAATCACCCCAGAATGGATGAAAACATCCCCAACAGCACACAGGGGTTAAGCATGGTTACCACGTTATGTCTCACACGTCTCTTGACAGACCAAAAATTCAATCGCTGTCTTTTTTTAATACTTTAAATGAATTGAGGACAACACGGTAGCTCAGTGGTTAGCACTGTTGCCTCACAGCAAGAAAGTCACTGGTTCGAGTCCTGGTTGAGTAAGTTGTCATTACTGTTAGAAGTTTGCATGTTCTCCCAGTTCTTTCAGCATTGCATTGGCTTCCTATTAAATATCGTATAAACTTTTTAATTTTACTGACTACCTACAAAGCCCTGAATGGCTGAGCTCCCCTGTATTTGAGGGCGCTCCTGGTGTATTATAGCCCATCACGTCCTCTACGCTCAAATAATTCTGGACAATTGATTATTCCCAGAATATCAAAATTAACTGTAGGCGGTAGATCTTTCTCATATCTGGCATCTTAACTCTGGAACAGCCTTCCTAGCACAGTTCGGGACGCAGACACACTCTGGACGGACGTCCAGCGTTCCCCAGCATCCAGCACCTAGACTGCAGCTCTGCACAAGACGTTTGACCATAGGAGAAATGGTCGTGGCCAATTGAGCCTGGTTTCTCTCAAGTTTTTTTAAGTCTTCACTTTCGCCAATTGGTGAAGTTTTTTCCTCACCGCTGTCGCCACTGGCTTGCATGGTTCGGGACTTGTGGAGCTGCGCATCGATAGATTACTCTTCAGTGTTTGGACTCTCAGCAGTAAATATTAAACCACACTGAACTGAACTAAACTGAACTTCAACACTGAAAACTGGACTGACACGGTTTCATTTTTTTATAATGTATGTAAAGCTGCTTTGACACAATCTACATTGTAAAAGCGCTATACAAATAAAGATGAATTGAATTGAATTGTTGGGGTGGGTTTCCACCGGGTGCTCCAGTTTCCACCACAGTCCAAACACATGCGCTATAGGTGAACTGATTAACTAAACTGACCGTAGTGTATGAGAGTGTGTGTGAATGTGAGTGTGCATAGTTGGTTCCCAGTACTTGGTTGTGGCAGGAAGGGCATCCGCTACATAAAACATATCGTCACCTTGGAATTATAAGGTTCTATCTGCGTTCTGAATGATGTTGAGATATTGAGCTTCAAAGTTTTTGCTTTCCATAGCAAACAGTACGTGTGGAACAGTTGTTTTTTTAAATCAAAAGTCTTAAAATGTAAACAACTTATAGAAAAAAGCATCCCATAATGTAAATAAGTTGTCAATTAGTAGGAATATGTCAATAACTCAATTTTAACAAAAATGTCAGATAGAACCTAATAATTCTTCAGGCTGATTTATACTCCTGCGTCAAGCACACGCGTATGCCTCCGCCGTGGCCGCAGCTGCCACCGACGCGCACCTCTTAAAAAATGTAACTACACGTCGAAACGATGCGTAGCGCAAGCTCTGTGATTGATCGGCTTGGTCGAGCTGACAAGTGTGCGCTGGGGTGAGAGCCACGCGGGCCCAATGGAGTGAGTGTTTAAAAATGTGGAATCCCGTGAAGGAGCTCTCGATGGAAACTGTTGCTTTGTGTTTTAACTTATGATTAAAGTTGTTGCTCGTCCGTTGGTTCCCACCTCAAAATGAGCAAGTTTGAGCCATTAAGGTAGCATTCAGAAAAACAAAATACCAGCAAAGAAACTTGATAGAGAGGAACATGAACACCTCACTGCCAGCTAGCGTTTCAGAAGTGCCATTGCAGAGTAGCACATGCAGAAGTATAAATGCACGACAATGCGCATTGCATTGATCACTTGACACAGAAGTATAAACCAGGCTTAAGGTGACTGTGTGCTGGAATATTTGGAATAAAATACAAATAAAAGCACAAATGAATAAATTTGAGTGCGCCACGGTGGCGTAGTGAGTAGCATGTTCGCCTCACAGCAAGAAGGTCGCTGCTTCGAGCCCCAGCTGGGTCAGTTGGCATTTCTGTGTAAAGTTTGCATGTTCTACCCGTGGGTTTCCTCCGGGTGCTCCGGTTTCCCCCACAGTCCAAAGACATGTGGTACAGGTGAATTGCGTAGGCTAAATTGTCCGTAGTGTATGAGTGTGAATGAGTGTGTATGGATGTTTCCCAGAGATGGGTTGTGGCTGGAAGGGCATCCGCGACCCCAGATTAATAAAGGGACTAAGCCGAAAAGAAAATGAATGAATGAATGAATGAATTTGATGAATATTTTGACAGCCCTCCTGACAAGAAATCAGAAATACCCTCACCTAAACCTAGAGAAAACACTCTATTGCTCATTGTTAGCTGTTCACTTAACTAGTTATTATCAGCCTCACCTGGACTTCGCTGTTCCTCTGTCGCAGGACTTCCTCTTTCTGCCTGATTTCAGTCTCTAACACACGTTTCTCACTGTAAGGAGATGCACCAACAAAATCAAAAAACATAAAAATGTGTAGAAAGAGCAGAACATAATAAGTAACTTCAGAAAGGGGAGGTATCTGGTTGTGTGCAGCTTATAATTCTCCACACATGCACTTTCTGACCTCTGCAGCTGTGAGATTTCCTGGCTGATGTCATCCAGATCCTTGATTCCCAACAGCTCAACCTTTCCAACAGAACCGCTGCCGCTGTCCTGGAAAAATCAGGTTATGTAAGAGACAGTCATGCTCTTTCATCAAGAATAGACATCTGTAATTGTGCAGTACATATGTGTGAGCACTAGAGGGTGCAGGAGCACAAACGTCAAAGCAAACGAAAAGTAATGTTTAAATTCTTGATAAATGTATTTGTTCTTACAGTGATCTTATAATAATAATAATAATAATAATAATAATAATAATAATAATCAACATTCTTAATATTTATTAACATGCATTATTTCTCTTCGGTTTCCTTTTCAAACCCAGGGTTCCTGCATATTTTCCATATAAAGTTTGATACTTTTTGCAGGCATTTCAGACCATATTTTGCATCTGATAAATGGTTTTAAAATCCATTACTGTGTGAATATTTCACTCTGATCATGCAAGTTGCCAGCTAATAGCCAGAATACTTCAGCCTGGTACAAATCTGTGAAATGTTTATAATTGCTTCATTATTTGAATGCATTTTTCATTAAACTAATAGAATAGAATTAATTATGTTTATAATGATGTGACATAAAAAATACAAATATAATTTAAAACATTAGTTAGAATATAACTACTAAAGGATGCATCTTAACAGTAAATGCATTAAACAAAAAAAGACATTTAATGCATTTAGGATCCCTTTTTTATTATTAATCAACAAAAACAGTTTGTTGTCATAACGCTTCATTAAAATGAATACATTTTCTCCTTACATGAATTCAATTCTCTCATGAAGCAGCCAAGAAAATATTATTAACCAATGATATTATATCTTACGTTTCATGAACCATTTCAAAGTCTGGTTCAAGTTATTTATGTTTGAATATATTAATACTGTACTTTTATCTATATGCTTGGGACAGTATGACACAGGCCAGAATTAAAGCTGAAAGTGCATAACTTAATCTCTGTTGATGTGGATTAATAAATCAAACCAAGATTATTTTTAAAAAGGAAGTTAAAGGGCCGTGAAAATCAATTGTTTTTGGAATTGACACATGTTTCTCAAAAATCTAAGAATCACTTATTTTTAGAATTGACTCATGATTTGCAATGCTTTGGAAATTATTCTCTGGGGAATTAACTCTCGATTGTCAACATCTCAGAATCAAATCTTTTTGGAATTGACTCTCAATTGTCAATGGCTAGTAATCGATTCTTTTTGGAAATAACTCTCAATTCGCAATGCCTCAAAATCAATAGTTTTTTGGAATTGACTCACAATTCTCAACATCTCAGAATCAAGTCTTTTTGGAATTGACTCAATTGTCGATGATCGATTCTTTTTGGAAATGACTTAAATCTAAATGCCTCAAAATCAATTGTTTTTGGAATTGACTCATGATTCTGAACATCTCAGAATCAATTCTTTTTGGAATGGACTCATGATTCTTAATGCCTAGCAATCACTTATTTTTAGAATTGACGTTTCTCAATGCTTTGGAATCGATTCTCTTCGGAATTAACTCTCGCTTGTCAACATCCTATCTTTTTGAAGTCAGTTCTCAACATTTCAGAATCTATTCATTTTGCAATCAACCCCCAATTGTCAATGGCTAGTAATCGATTCTTTTTGGAAATGACTCTCAAATCCTAATGATTTTTCCTTTTTGCATAAAGATGGGAGTTTCCATTTGGGCACGCGCTGATTTTCACAGAGGCAAAACAAAAACACTGACGCAGGGGGAGAAAGACAGTGACTGTTTACATGGACATCAGTGATCTAATTATTTGCCAAATTCTTAATTTGTCGACTTTAAGAGCAGTTTGGCACTTTCACTTTTATTCAGAAACATTTCCTGCATGTCCCCCGTGACAAACGAGATGTGAGAAACTGCTAAGAGAGTGGTTTTAATGGAGTGTTTAATACCGCACGGCGTATGGGACAAACAAAAAACCTCCGCATTTCTCTGTAACTTAGATGCACTTGGTAGATGGCATCAGAGAGCCGTGTGTGTATACACTATCCTGTCACAAAATGCGGCGAAAATTCTACACGACGGTAATAGTTTGATTGCGGTGTTTACATGTTTACACTCGGGGAGCAGCATTTACAGCGGATCTTTCAGTCTATAATATTTTAGTGATATTAACGTACAATAAACTCAGTAACAGTTCAAATGATTTTGACTACGATCTGTGTTTAAACACTGAAACAGCACTGATGACGATACCAACTAACTTTCCCATCTGAATAAACAAACAAAGAGAACTGATCGCTTACCAAATCTGTAGAGACAGAACAATCAACATGAACTGGAGCCGCGTATTTTTTAAAAGGAGCAGCAAATCCGGATTTCACCATTTCCAGATGCGGAAAGCTCTCGGGTAAAACATGTTCCTCACAAACGCATTTCTGTCACTGCACTGTAGTCCACACATGAGTCCAGCTGCACTCTCATAGCAGGAATTGAAAACAAAACCTTCGTTGCAGCACATAAACACAACACTGGCGACCTGTGTCTCCAAACAATTCCTCTTCTTCCACTTGTTTTGGCAACACACGTAGTGTCTCTCTCTCGTCTGAACACTGTAAAAGGTAAACAATCTTCGAAGCGATCATGCATATTAATGAAGTTGCGCCGTATACACAATAGAGCGCGCTGATTGGTTTGAACCAAGTCTTTCTCATGAATTAAAGCTGCACACTCAGAGACGTCACGATGCACTCGCAGGTACAGACGTCCACTCTTCACGCTGGAATATAAACTAGGATCTCATCGGCGTGACGCAGCTTCAAAAATTAGTTTCAAACCGGAAGAACGAATTTGCGGCGCCACGGTGGCGTAGTGAGTAGCACGTTCGCCTCACAGCAAGAAGGTCGCTAGTTCGATCCCCGGCTAGGCCAGTTGGCATTTCTGTGTGGAGTTTGCATGTTCTCCCCGTGGTTGCGTGGGTTTCCTCCGGGTGCTCCGGTTTCCCCCACAGTCCAAAGACATGCGGTACAGGTGAATTGGGTAAGCTAAATTGTCCATAGTGTATGTGTGTGAATGAGAATGTATGAATGTGTTTCCCAGAGATGGGTTGTGGCTGGAAGGGCATCCGCTGCGTAAAACAAATGCTGGATAAGTTGGCGGTTCAATCCGCTGTGGCGACCCCGGATTAATAAAGGGACTAAGCCGAAAAGAAAATGAATGAATGAATGATAACGAATTTGCTCAAAATAACACAAAAACTACCAATTTTCACTCTTTAGTGAAATATACGTGTCCTGATAGTGTTTATAGCAGCGTCGGACACATATATGACTGTCAACAGCTCAAAACATGTGTTTTGGTGTTTCGTGACCCTTTAAGAATTATTTATTTTCACAATGTTTAATCGAGAATCTTAATCAATGCCACAAAGAAACTGTCTAAAACACTTACCCTGCTAAAATTGGTCAATGGCGTCAATGGTGTCAATTGTGTCAGTTCAGACCCCACTGACGGTGTGTATGCAGAGAGAATCTGGAGAAGAAAAAAAAATCAGTTCATAGAGAAGCAATCTTTTAAATGTTATGACTGTAATGCTGTCCAAAAATCTGTCAAAAGAGCTCCTGACTTTGATTTAAATAAAAATCATCTGGGAAATTAGGACACCCTAATGACTTTCATAGTCAATTTTCTGTATCAGGACATTTAAATTTTTAAAAATCATAATAGTTTTAATTACTCATCTCTAATTACTGATCTCTTTTATCTTTTCCATGATGACAGTAAATAATATTTTACTAGATATTTTTCAAGACACTAGTATTCAGCTTAAAGTGACATTTAAAGGCTTAACTAGGGTAATTAGGCAAGTTAGGGATGTTAAGTCATTAACATCACAATAACAGTGGTTTGTTCTGTAGACAATCCAAAACAAATATTGCTTAAGGGGGCTAATAATATTGATTGATGGTTAAGCAAAATTAAAAACTTTTATCACAGCTGAAATAAAACAAATTAGACTTTCTCCAGAAGAAAAAAATATTATAAGAAATACTGTGAAAAATCCCTAAATATGTTAAACATCATTTGGGAAATATATGAGAAAGAAAAATAAATGAATAAATAAATATCACAGGAGGGCATTCATTTTGAAGTATCCATCAAATAACCACAGTTAGTTTCTTTCATTATTTGAATGGCATAAAGAATAGAAATGTGCCCTTTCATTAGAAAAATACATTTAATAGTTGAGTATATTTACACTACAACTGACAACACAATGAACTATGAGAGCGAAAAGAATAATAATTACACTGAACATAAAATAATCATTCAATGATTAAAACTGAGGTAAATTTATTTCACACATTTTAAAGGTTCAGGACACCCTGGAGTACTTTTTTGGAGATTTTATCAGATGTGTGTGTGTGTGGAGCATTAGTTAAGACAGTGTTAGCTCCTGTCAGCTTTAATTGTGGGGAAAATGGGATAATTTTGATCTTTTGTCAGCTAATTTCATCTTCCATTTTAAAATAATTTTTGGGGCGGATAAAAATCGGTGACGTAGCGTGAATCTGCTAGTAGAGTGATAATGAGTCGGTTTATCATTATTATTCATAGTGGAGTTTACTTATCCTATGGGAACACCCGGCTTCTTAATTATTCATGAGAGCACGTGCTTTCCGAAGTTTTAAACATGTGCTTTCACACGTTTAAAATCCTCCAGATAACCGGCAGGGCTAATTGTTGAAATAGACAGGGAAAGAGACCTGCTGCACTGCTGTCCACTGTGTCTGCATTCAGACCCAGGATTGAGGAGGAGAGAAGACCCCCTCATTTATAGTGTTTATATAAACACCATTATCTTGATAATGATATAACTAATTGTGGTTATGTGTATATGAAGTTACAAATAACAAATGCAGCAGGACATTAAATTACTGTTTATTTCTTTGCATTTTAACTTAGTAAACTATAAAATCATGAGTCTCCTCACGATTTGTGCCTCATTTTGTGAGCCAACTGTTCACTCCACTCTTTTTTTTCCCCTGCATTGCCGGCCACGCCCGCTCCCACCTCTGCCAGCAGAGCTCCACGCCCATCTCAGAGCATTTTTTTGAGGTTTTCTGAGGTAGACTTGACCTGAAAGAGGACCAGTCAGTGGTCTCTTTTTACAAAACTGTCATCAGCATCTTAAATCCTTAAAATTTTTAATATTTCAATGTTTTTTTATAAAACGTATGAACATTTATATGAATTTAAGTACGTATTATATCATCTTTGCATCAAAATACAAAAAACGAATTACCTCTTATCTGAGGCATTTCTAATGCAGTGTGTATGGCAAGCGGCAACCTCCCGCTCTCCCTCGGGAAGCCAATACGGAAGTAACTAATACTGCAATTCATCGAAAATTCCGCTAGTCCTGGCTCCATAGAGCAAATCTCTAATGAGCCCACTGTTGAAATGGCCAACTTTACAGCAGAAAAAAGGTGTTTACAGCCTGGTACAAAGAACGATTTTGGTTCATATAGCTTATATTACCCTTCATGACAACTGTGAGGGGGTGAATTTTTTTATAACTCCTCCGTTTCCTTTATATTAAGCTAAATTAAGTTTGCATAATTAAGGGCGTGGCCACTTGAGTGACAGCTAGTCCCGCTGGTCGCCGTCACGTCACCTCAGCTGATTCCGGCTGATTAGCCGCTGATCTCGGCACATTCATCTTATTTTTGTGTTGTTTTATGTGGCTTTACACAGTCAGTTGTCTTTTGGAATTATTTAATACAATTATCAGATAATATGGCATGCTGTGTGCTCTTAATTGTGCTCAATAAACCCTTCACGTGGCCTCCGTTTCCCAGGTGAGTGAAATGATATACTTATACCATATCTATTAGGGCTGTAACGATACACCAAACCCACGATTCGGTTCGTATCACGATTTTTGACCCACGATTCGATTCGTATCACGATTTGTTTTCGTGAGGGGTGGGAAACTTTTTTTTTTTAAACAATATTTTTTATCAAAAAACATTTGAAAAATCTTTATAAACTGAACACCAAAGAACAAGATTAACCATGCAAATTATTAACTATATAAATAGCCAAATATAAAATAAATAAATAGCCAAAGCTATAACACTTCTGTTTTTCAGAACTAAACTCCATTGTGGAGATGATTCGAGGATGTTGAAAATTCTTTTTCAATCAAGTTCTCTTACATTTAAGAGATGTAAACTTTGCCTGACAAATGTGGCAGCATGTGGAGGAAACACAACTAATTTATACAAAGCGCACAAGAATGAGGCTGCCAAAATGCAGTAAAAAAAAAAAATCGAGCGCAGAAGTCAGACGAACAGGTGCAGCCATCAATTAGTGATGCATTTAAGCGATGCACAAAATATAGGAGGGACAATGTGAGGTGGAACAAATGCACTGATGCAGTAACCAAGAATCTCTGCGAAAAAAATAGTGTCTTTCAAAACTTTTTTTTTCTTTCGGAGACCTCGTAACCACACCCGACAGCTATAATGAATTGTCCGGACGTACATATTTCTCCAAAACAGCTATTCTACGAGCCTACAAACGTATCCGTGGTGAGCTGCAACAGCCCAATTCCACCACAGTCGAGTATTTTTCACTTACAACAGATGTGGTCGAGTACAAAAATGACACTTTACATGTCGCTAACTTTCCATTTCATTGACACGGAATGGACACTTGCGTCAAAATGCCTCCAATCTGAACCTAGCTGTGCCCAACACAATTGAGAAGATGGAGAAAGCCCGCACGGACCGTGCCCTTTCTGCTGTGAACTATTAAATTCTTATTTTCCCCGGAGCGGAACAAATTTTCACCGCACAGTTGGACAGGCACAAACAAAAATATAATTCATACATTTTTCTTGGAAAAAAATATCTTTTTGAAACGAATTTCATTAGGTATAAATTGTATATTAATTGTGATGTAGTTTTGGTTGGTCAGTTAACTACTAGATAAAAAAGAATAATGAATAACCTTTGCGGTGATGCGCTTCAAAACAAGCGCGCTATATATGCTTCAGCGCCAAAACACAAGTTGCCGTGAGATTGTGTTGGTTTGGTAGGCCTAAATAAAATAGCCTAAATAAAATTAAAGTTAAATATTCATAGTTTCAGAGAACTTCATATTAAAGTCGGGACATCTGGTGAACGCCCATCCCTCTCTGTGCAGCCAGACTAACAGTGTGAGCAAAGCTATACTGCTGACTTATATGAAGAGGGAGGGTCCGCAATCTCTGGGTTAGTTGCCATGTTTCCTCACGTTCTTCTTCAACTAGCTCAACTTTTGCAGGAGATTGAAAAGTTAGCCACGGGTGTGTCGCGATTCTTCCTTATCACATCGCGACACAGGATCGTGGATCTTAGTGTCGCGATTTCGGTTTCATATCGCGTATCGTTACAGCCTTAATATCTATAAATGTAATTGCTTTATTTAGGATAATTTATTATTTATAATGTTCTTCAGAGCTCTAAAGCACTCCAGAATCTGACAGATTGATCAGCTGTAGTCTATAAAATTGTCATCTGAAGCGTAGTCATACAGTGTTCTGCCTGGATTTCCTAAATAGCCCTGCATTTACTAACACAGACTATATCTGAAGTATTTGGATGTAATTTCGCACTTTCTTCCTGTTGAAAAACATCATAAGAACGATGTTTAGTGGCTTGATATATTACAGCAGTGTTTTCAACAGACTAAACACTTTATTGATATAGTGTACAACCAAGCACGTGTGGTCAGAACACAAACGAGTCGCAGGTAATGAAATATTATGTGTTTCTCCCATAAGAAAGCTCTTAGCTAAATGCCAGCATCCGTCCTGTAGCTCCGCTCACGCTCCGCCCACGCTCCGCCTCTTTGCCCTTGTTTGGTATGCCTCGGTTGGTCCGATGACGTGTGAACAAAATGGCGACGGTTGGCCACGCCTACTAGTAGCTTCTTTTGGGTTCATCAGAAACCTATGGGTGACGTCACGGATACTACGTCCATATCTTTTACAGTCTATGGTGTATGGGGGCAGGACAGTAAATCTCACATTATGCTTTCATCTAGCTGCCATTATCAGTCTCACACTATTTCTTTCCTTTTTCTTTATATCACTTCAGCGAATAGGATTGCAAAAAATTATTTGTTGTACTCTCCCATTCACTGCGCAAATGTTTTTTTTCACTCACAGGTGTGCTAGCAGCTCCCCTCTCTGACGGCGGGATCATTTCAGGCGTCAGACTCTGCGGAGGATCCACTCCTTTAACCCTCTCCTGAATCAAATGCATCGCCAGACAGAACTGCTCTTTGGTGAGTTTGCCAGTGCCCTTAGTGTCTGCCAGAGACCTACAAAGCACAAGCACAAAACAGAGATAATGTGTTACATATCATAAATCAATTTTAATTTGCTTGCAGGATTTCCGAAAGACTATTTAAGAGCAGCTAATATGGTATTTTAAAGTGTCCAGACCTGCCAACACTCCCGTATTTCCCAGGAGTCTCCCATATTTCAGACCCATCTCCCGCCACCCTCCCATTTTGTTATTTCTTCCGGAAAACTGTAAATTCACCCCATCCCCAGTCCTCAGCTTTTTGGTACAGTCTGTAATACCCTCAGGTTAGTATCCTATCACAGCAGCTGCCTGAAACTCGGTCCATAGTAACACATTTACTAACACCACAGTAAGGTTACTAACTCGGTTCTCAGCTGTGTTATTCAGACAAACACACACTGTTGATGATTGGATGATTATCCAGCCGACTGGGTAACTTTACATGGACAGAGGAAAACTAAAACCCATCTAAAATGATTTAAGGCTTAAAATTACAACATTGTGCTTATAGAGGGTATATAAAAAATATATAGCGGGCTAATAATTCTGACTTCAACTGTATGTTTGTATAAGTACTCTCCAGGCCTTAAAACATTTGCCTAAAATTCAAGTACTTTTACAAAGTGTGGGAAAGTCTTTTTAACCATGTCAGTGTCTCACCATATGTGTGCTAGGACGCTCTGCGGCAGCCGAGAGTTCATGAAAATGTCCTTCACTTCACCTCCTCCAACCATCCCATCGAAATCAGAGTCTGCCAGTTCAAAGATCTCCTCGTACTGCTCTCTGTCATCTGCCGGCACCACCCAGTGATCAGACGATGCCTGCAAACACACACATACAGGGGGCGTTTGGAAGAGTATTGAATGCGTATTAATGAGCATTTGATTGTGAATTTACTATTTGCATTATTCAAAAACTAAAGTGCACTGTATAATGTGTCCGCGATGTTTAGTTTACATGGGATGTGTAACTATTGATAAACTAGAATCACTCAAACTTAATATATAATAACTAAATAGAAATGGGGCAGCACTGTGCCTCACAGCAAGAAGGTTGCTGGTTTGAGCCACAGCTGGGCCAGTTGGCGTTTCTCTGTGGAGTTTGCATGTTCTCCCTGTGTTGGCGTGGGTTTCCTTTGGGTGCTCTGGTTTTCCAGTCCAAACACATGTGCTATAGGGGAATTAGTCTGACTGAGCGATTAATCAAAATGTAATCGAAATCGACATTCAGCACATATAATCGATCAAATTTTTCTAGGTCAATATTTTCAACTACTTTCTCTACTGTGTGAGGAGTCACGTGACTCGCTTCGTTAAGGCTAATTTATACTTATTATTTTATGATTTATGCTTATTATATTATTATGATATTATACTTCTGCCAAGCGCATGTGTGTGGTCCGGCACAGCCTCCGCATGCCCGCACACCTCTCAAAAAAATTTAACTACACGTTACAACGACACTTAGCACAAGCTTTGTGATCGGTCAGTTTGGTATTGGTGACTAGGGTGGCCGGCATGGAGAGCAGCATTTTAGGCAATGTGTTTTTATTTAAGTTGTTCAGCATTGATTTTCAATAAATAATCACAAACCAGTAGATTGCAGCTCGTGTCATCACTAATAAAAATGCAGCCTTTGCGATTTAGAAGTTGCATGTGCTTAAATCGCGATTTTTTTGCGATTGCAATTTATTGCACAGCCCTATTCAGTACTGTGAAAAATTCACTGTTACTACTACTGTTGCTCATAACGCTAAATGTAGAAATCTATAATTGAAATTTGTACAACCCATATCTATCTTAAGTCTCATTTTTAATAAATGATTCAGTTATTCATTTATAAAACTTCATGTTTCATTTCTAGAATTATTGAGTGGTGTATTTTTGGTAGCTGATTGTCGCCACCTTTTGGTTAAATAATGTAAATGCTGCCTACAAACTTTATTTTTTAACATGACAGTGATTTTAATCTTTACCATAAACATCAGTGGTTTTATCTAAACTATAAGCTGTTATCCCAGTATTTCTGAGTTATTTGACTAACTTCATAACTAACTCAAAAGACTAGACTAAAGACTCAATCTCTTTCTTGATTTTTGCGTTTGTCAAACACAGATTTGAATGGAGATTTGAGTCGAAGGATTAATAAACATACTCAAATTACTATAATTTATTATTTATGTTGCGTGGGTGTTGAGATCTAGATCTTTTAATGATTAATCGTGCAGCTTACGCTGAACGCATAAATGGAGGCTAAACAAGTAGAGACAGAAAACACCTTTAATAACCTAAGAAACCCAGCACATCTTGAATAAGCCACCAAAACTTCTTCAGTCATCATTATATTTCACAGGAAAGCCTAAATGCTTTCATACATGTGATTTGAATGACGCGAGAGATGATCTCTCTGCAATTGTTTATTATCGGCAATTGTAAATTTAGTTTACGAGTAAAAAAAAATTTATTGATCCGCGGGTCACGTGTGTTCGAACCGTGGGTTGTGATCTGTACGAATACACACCTACTTATAGGGAATATCTACATATAAAAACCTGTTTTACAAGAAAAGTGTCTTGTTGTGAACACTTACAGCATCTATCTGTGCTCGAAATCTGCTGGATTCGGACTTTAATTTTTTCTTGCATAGACTGACTGGCATGATTATGCATTCACAATGATATAAACTTTTATAGAGGTGCTAAAATGTATATCATTCATCATTTTAATTATTAAAAGAGGTGGTCCACTACTATATCATGTTTTAGTTGGTGTATAATGTAGATCTCTGAATGTAAGACGCTCAGAGTTCAATGTAAAGGAAGACATTGGCTTTAGTAAGCCTACAGTGAACCAATGTGGGGACTACAAGAAAATGCATCCTGGTTAATGGTGTCATAAACCCTTCAGGTTCAGGCATAGCCAGCCCTCCCTATAAGCGAACTGCTTAGGGCCCCGACAACCCAATAGTGTTGCGAGCCGTTTCCTTGCTGAAATCAATTTTATTTGCATTTCACAAATTATCTTCATTGACAGTGATTAAGTACTTAAATATTTATATATTTTCACTGCAAAGAAAAAATATATCACTATTTTATTAAAGTTGACATTGATGACATCACAGGTCATGTGATCAACACGAAGCTCGCAGCATCTCATTTCTCATATGCGTTCTGTGTTCTGTTTAATTTTGTCCTGGTTTTACAGACCCATTTTTTTTTTTTAAATGCATTTTACAGAAATGCAAAACTAAAGTGTCTTTCACTGACATATTCTGCACACTGGTAATATTTTTCCTGAGGCATGTTTATCAAAGTGATGTCTTAATTGAGTTAATCATAGTTTAATATAAGCTCTGGACCCTGCATCTCAAAGGAACAGGGAAGGAGACTGAAGGAAATAATAAACGTTTGTGTTTGGGTATAACCCAGTATTTGCTGCTTCCCTTTTTCTTATATGAATATTTTTCATATTTATATTATTTGCTTATTAATTTTATAATTAATGGGGAAATCTTTGCATTAATGTTAATCGTTTTGTTGTTGTTTCGAGTTTTTAATGAGTTCAGAATTTTAAGAATATTATTTTAAGTACTGCATTTTCACTGATTTTTGGCTGATTATTGTTCAGTGTTGTTTCACTGCAGGGGTTTTGCTTTTGGAATTTATAAGAAAAAAAACGTAACCTTGAATCTTTTCTAGAATCTTCAATCTGTTTGCTAAATGAATCGAATATGTTTTAAATGCTCCAGAGGGACACAAAGTGGGAATCACTGCTCCCTTTATTAAAGAGTGTTTCATTCTTTATTGTTGAAGCTGCTAGTTGATAAAAACAGTGCTGTTTTAAAATCTCCAAATCATTGAGACTGTTATTAAGCAGAAGAATTCAGGCTTTACTTTTCGGTTTTATTGATTGTATCTAAAAAGCAGTATAATTATTGTGGGCTGGTTTGCAATGGCAATACTCCATTATTTAGAGCAAGGTAGGGCCCCAAAATTATTCTGCTTAGGGTCCCCAAATGTACAGGGCCGGCCCTGGTTTGAGACTACACCCCACACTGTGGAGTCGATCTGAGAATCACAGCACATTATGTTAGCTGACCAATCAGAGCCTCTTGAGGGCGAGTTTTTGGAGGAACTCAGAAATATGACAGTCGATTTCATGTTAGCAGAGTAGCTGTATAAGACATATGAAGAAAATAATGTTATTTTCTACAAGTGAAGCTTGAGCACACATTGCTTTGCATCTTATAAACACAACCAAGCCTTAAAATACACTCAGGACCACCCCTTTAATATTGTTATTGTTACCACTTCTTAATATTAAAGTGCTGACACTTATACATCTTGTTTTGATGTCCTTCAGAGGATATTAAGCATAAATTAGGTAGGCCAATCCCCCCAAACACCCCCTTGTAATTTGCACTCTGCCTTAAAGAACTGATGAGAATGCAGTTGGATTGGTATTAGTTCAAGATTTTCAGGTTTGTACAAGCGTTTACCTGTGGTTGTGTTTGTGGTGGAGTCGGAGTGGAGCGATTGAAGGAATTTGATGGAGATAGATTTGTGCTGCTGCTCAGGGGACTCTTGGAGAGCACCGGCGTGGGCCGCAGGTTCTCCTTGAGGAGGAATGGACTGGAAGGAAGAACAGGAACGGATCCCGGAAGAGCGCCTGCTATCTTCTTACGCTTGGATGGAGGGATGAGAGATGTAGGAAGGCTGGACGGCATAGGCTCTTTCTCCCTGGCGGCGTAAACCAGGTGCATCGCCTGCAAGAGGCAAACAATTGAATAAAATGAGCACTAGGAATAGAGTACTTAAAGCAGGGGTGTCCAAACTCGGTCCTGGAGGGCCGGTGTCCAGCAAAGTTTAGTTCCAACTCCAATCAGACACACCTGGGCTATCTAATCAAGCTCTTACTAGGCTTTCTAGAAACATCCTTGCAGGTGTGCTAAGTCAAGTTGGAGCTAAAATCTGCAGGACACCCGCCCTCCAGGACCAAGTTTGGACATGCCTGATTTAAAGGGATAGTTAAAAAATAATAATAATAAATTCTGTAACACTTTACAATAAGGTTCATTAGTTAATGCATTTACTAACATGAACGACACTTTTACAGCATTTATTAATCATAATTGAACAATTACTAGTGCATTATTAACATCCAAGTCCACGCTAGTTAACATTAGTCAATGCACCGTGAGTTAACGTGAACTAACAATGAACAGCTGTATTTTCATTAACTAAAGTTAACTAACATGAACAAATACTGTAGTAAATGTATTATTCATTGTTTGTTCATGTTAGTAAAGGCATTAATTAACATTAACTAATGAACCTTATTGTAAAGTGGTACCATAAATTCTGTCACCATTAAATTAAATAAACAAACAAACAAACAAACAAACAAACAAATATATATATATATAGTTGTTTTGATGCGTGACTCTTACATTTAGTTACAGAGGTTTGAACCCCAAGCAATAAACTACTAATAAAAGCAAATCCTGTTTGATGCATCAGTTCACTCACCACTGAAAACTCCTCTTTATCCAAGCTTCCATCTTTGTCAATATCACTGAGATCCCAAATCTACAAAACAGAGAGATTCAAATTATACTGTATATTCATTTATTAAACAAGAACAACAACAAAAGAATTAAATATTAGAATTATTTGCATCTTTTATGTTCTGTATAGGTCTGAATGTTGTAAACATATATCTTCAAACTTTAACAGAGCAGGACATCACATCTTTTCTTCTGGAGAAAGTCTTATTTGTTTTAATTCGGCTAGAATAAAAGCAGTTCTTAATTTCTTGAATATCTCTAATATTACTAGCAATAACAATACAATATTTATTTGGGATTGTCTACAGAACAAACCATGACTGCCTAATTACCATAATTACCCTCTTACCCTATGACTGCTTAATTAACCTAGTAAGGCCTTTAAATATCACTTTAAGCTGAATACTAATGTCTAGAAAATATCCAGTGAAATATTATGTGCTGTCATCATGACAAAGATAAAATAAATCAGTTATTAGAAATGAGTCATTAAAACTATTATGATTAGAAATGTGTTAAAAACAGTCCCACTTTATATTAAGTGGCCTTAACTAATATGTACTTACACTGAAATTGATGATTTAATACAATGTACATAGTGTACATACATTTTTTAACATTGTACTTATGCTTGATTAAATACCTATGGAAGCCCGTTTCCGCCACTGAATGATAAAAATTATATACCAATAAAAATTATAATAATAATGATTTTTTTTTATTATTAAACAAATTTTTTTTTATTAAAGTCAGAATTCTTAGTTATGAAGTCAGAATTCTGAGTTGTTAAGTCGCAATTTTTAGTTATCCAGTCAGAATTTTGAAGTCAGAATCTGAGTTATAAAGTCGCAATTGCGAGTTATAAAGTCAGAATTGTGAGTTATGAAGTCAGAATTGCTAGTTATGAAGTC
>CAIGQQ010032929.1:5453409-5472412 GCA_903798035.1 Danio albolineatus
GTTATGAAGTCAGAATTGTGAGTTATGAAGTCAGAATTGTGAGTTATAAAATTCTTGGCGATTGGCCAAGAATGAAGTGTTAAACACTCTTTCTTTAGGTTCTCTGCTTGTGATGTGGTATAGATTCGCAGCCCAGTTTTCCCAATAAAGGCCAGGAGGACACGATATTTGGTTGACACTTTTAGCGAACTGAAATATGAAATAATACAGCCCATTAAAATGTGTATGTGCGATACATAGGCTATGTCTGCAGCTCCCAAGTACACCACGTGAGGGCAGTCTTGCTATATGAAACAAATAACAGCTGCAACAAAATTTATATTATGAATAATATAGAAATCTTAATTTTAGACTTTGAGGAATCACGCAACCTACAGCTGATAGTTTCAGGCGCTCTGTTTAATGCTTTATAGTTGCTATTTAGACCAAATGGTGCACATGGCATAATTAAAAAAGAACAAATCCTTATGAATAAACAGACAGTTCAATTAGCGTATACATTTCTTTCTTGAAAGCGTGATAAGCAATAAATCGGATATAGGCTTTATGTTGTGATTATGAGCTAATGTGCATGCGTCTTTAAAACTACATTTATGGCCAGTCAGCATAACAGGAAATTCCTTTATAACTTGCAATTCTGACTTTATAACTCAGAATTCTGACTTTATAACTCACAATTGCGACTTAACTCAGAATTACTTTATAACTCGCAATTGCGACTTAACTCAGAATTCTGACTTTATAATTTTTTAAATAATTTTTTTAATCATTATTATTATTCTTTTTTTTATTGGTATATATTTTTTTATCATTCAGTGGCGGAAATGGGCTTCCATAAATACCTGTATGTAATTAGGTCTGTAATAAATTTTTGTAATAACATTTGTTATTGCACTGTTGACCATCCCTTACACCTTAACCCACCCTTAAACCTACCCATATCACCAAACCAGTCCCTAACCTTATCCATATCCCACTTCGAGAGCACCACAAGTGTTCTCAAATACATTATAAAAACAGTAAGCACATTGTATTTATTTTTTGATGCAATTACATAGTAGTTAAGGACACTTAATATAAAGTGAAACCAAAAATAATCTCCCAGTTAAACAGAAATTGTAGGAAAAAAATATAAATGGGGGCTAATAATTCTGATACGAGTAACCTGGGTAGATTATACAAGCATGACAAGATATAATAAACTTTCTACGGACATATAATACAATTTAAATTAGACAATAGATGCATGCACACAATAGCAGGAGAAAAACATTCACCTTTCCAAGCACATCAAGGGGCAGGTTTGAGTTCATGAGGACTGGTTTCACTTTATCACCTGACAGCAGCCCACCAATCGGAGACAGACTCTCAAATACCCCATCATACTTTGCTTTATCTTCCGGCTGGTGAAGCAAAACACAATAAAAAGGAGATAATGAAGTATGGTGTTACTACTCAAAAGGCACAGTTTGTACTTTTGGCCAGTAGAGGGCGTGTATTCACAATAAACCAGGGGTCACCAACATGCGGGATTACGAGAGTCGCCAGCAGGCCTGTTCTAAAAGTAGCTTACCATTTACCAATCGTTCATTTTGAACGAATCTTTAATATGACTCGAGAACGATGAGTCACCTCAGGGAGTGATTCGTTCATAATAATAATAATAATAATAATAATAATAATAATAATTCCTTACATTTATATAGCGCTTTTCTGGGCACTCAAAGCGTCTCAAAGTTTAACGTCTCATCTGAAAGACGGCGCTCACTGAACAGTATAGAGTCCTCTTTACTATACAGGGGCATTAGGACCCACACAGACGGCAGGTTGAGCACCCCCTGCTGGCCTCACTAACACCACTTCCAGCAGCAACCTAGCTTTCCCATGTGGTCTCCCAGTCAGGTACTGACCGGGCCCAGCCCTGCTTAGCTTCAGTGGGCGACCTCAGGCTCGTTCATTCAGGCATATGCACATTTTTGCAGGTGGAGGAGAAGATTCATTTCTCGAGTCCTCTATCGGCTTTGAGTCGTTCTTCCCTCACGTGATAGACAGAAGTCAATCAAAAGATATGTTAGACGAATTATTATTAAACTGATTATGTATGAACGCAGATGATAACAACAGTTCATCTAAATACTTACGCCTAATATAAAGCTTAAATTTACATTAGACGATAACCGTGAACACCATGATTATTCTTCAGACTATATAATCGTACAACCAAAATCTATAATTGCTGTATCCATAATTGTTATGCAGTTCAAAACGAATGTGTCTGAATGTAGAAGAAGCCTACTTTAGCAATGCACTGCTTTTGTTGTGCTTTGACATAAAACATTTGAATGTTTGTTAAAAAAGCCACATTGTAAAATGCAGTAATGTTATGTAGTTTCAAAATACAACATATTAAAATTTGAATGTAGAAAAAGCCAACGTGGGTGTCTTAAGGAGCAAAAATGCAACATATGCAGTTGTGTCCTCACTCATATTGCAAGTCTTCATTCCGGATGCTTTTCATGAACTGGCCCCCATGACAAACTAATTAAATAGCCCTGCTATACACTATGCACTTACACACTCAACAGCATAGTATATGTATGTAGTGTTTTCCCAAATGGTACACTAATGGCTTTTTTACTAAGCGGAAGTTTAAGCCGTTTCCCCGATGACGTTTGACGGTTGCCATATCAGTGAAATAAATGACCAAAATACCAAATAATACCTGCCATGAGTATAACCGCATTCACCATCGGGAGGCGCTATAATCACTCTGGTAGGAGAATTTTGCTTTCACAATCCAAAATAAAGTAATCCAACATCTGCGCCTAATAGCTCCGTCCCTTTCACTACCTGAGCAGAGCTGCGGTCGTTGAGTGTGTGAAGTGTCCATCATTACACACTTCAGTTTACCAGTCGAATGAGTGCCAGCGAGACCTAGCTGTTACTCAAGTGGCCACGCCCTTAATTATGCAGACTTAATATAACCTAATATAAAGGAAACGGAGGAGTTACAAAAAAAATTCACCCCCTCACAGTTGTCATGAAGGGTAACATTAGCTATTTGATCCAAAAATCGCTCTTTGTACCAGGCTGTAAACACCTTTTTTTCTGCTGTAAAGTCAGCCATTTTAGTGGGATCATTAGAAATCTGCTCTATTATGGAGCCAGGACTAGTTTCAGATACTTCCGCATTAGCTTCCCGAGGGAGAGCGGGAGGTTGCCGCTTGGTTAAAACTAGGGCTGTGCAATATGGACAAAATAATCATATTGCGATTTCTTGAACGAATATTGCGATTGCAATTTTATTTGCGATTTTGGCAACTGTTTTTGCTTTTTCAAAGAAGCTACATACATGAATTCTAGATGTATTCAGTGCACAAGAAGTGCACAGCAAAGCATTTCACAATGAACTAACATAGTATTAAGTTTAATAAATAAAACTGTAGTAAAATTGTCTTTAAAACAAACAACATACAATAAATGAAGATGAAGTAACCTCAGCTCTAGTTAAACACATACTGTACACAGTAGCACTCACTGCTGGATCAACAAAACTGTTATAAATTGTGTTAAAAACAGACGACATGAAGAAATAAAGATGAACTAACCTCAATTCCAGTCAGAACAATAAATAAAAACTAACGTAAATCAAAACCACCTATTTGGTTCTCCTGCTCAGAGTGAGCTCTGATTGGCTAACATCTTTCTCCCGCTCAGCTTAGCTGTAATTGTCCGGTGTGCTGGGTCAGCTCTGATTGGTTAACATATTAAAATCAAGCGCACAAGAACGTGAACAAAAATCTAAATAAATTAACAGATAAAATTGCAGCCTTTGCGATTTAGAAATTGCGTGTGCTTAAATCGCGATTTTTTTTGCGATTGCAATTAATTGCACAGCCCTAATTAAAACACACAACATAATAAAGCCTCGTTGCTGTTTCCATTAAATCCAGACTGGAAATCAAGGGTGTGTGACGTCATTAGCATGAACACACACACACACACACACACACTCGGTCTAATTATTTCTCTGGATTTGAACATTCTTCAATTTCGATTTTGTCCTCCAATGATTAGGAAAAAACATGATCCAGCCAACATTGTATCCAGCCTTTCCAGCAGAACACATTTGTTCTTCTCAAGGCTCATTTTCACGTTGAAATCAGTGTAATCATGTGACTACTGATTCATTCATGTTTTCGTTAAAAGAGCGAAAGAGAACTCAAGCTGTTACGTGTGTGTGCGCTGAGCCTCTGAGTCAAGCAGAACACACACATAATGTAGTCAACTTAATGTGAGCCCTTTTACATGTCAGCAAAACATATAACACTGTTTTAGTGGTTTTTAGATATATCTTTAAAAAATCTGATTCGATTCTTTATACCTTCACTGTCCAGCTGGAATCAGCAGAAGAGCCTGTGATATTCAGCAATGGACTGCCAGCGTCTCTCTGGTAAAACAAGCACGAACAGATTTACATAAACTGATTTAATGGATGCTTTTATCCAGACTGAGTTACAAATCAAATAAGCATGCAAATAAATAAGATTAATGGTCTACATCAGCAACAGTTTTTATTACAGTACAGTAATCAAAAAATATATATATTTTTATTAAACTACATTTAATAACAGAGAGATTTTCTGGTAAATATCCGGAAAGTTTCCAAGAAAGATTCTACAGGAACTTCATCTGGGAAATTTGGGCATTTTTCCAATTTGGACTTTTTTGGGGAATTTACAGGAATGACTAATAAAATATTTGAGTAATTAAATGTAATTCAAATAATATTATGATAATTAAAATTTTATTTAAAATTCACAACATACAAATAGGATTTTTTTTTCTGGAGAAAAAAAATCTCTCTTTATTAATTTATTATCAATAGTTTATAGTTTATCATTAAAAGCATATAATTTATAATTTATTAAGTTATTAAACTAGATTTAATAATAGAGAAATTTTCTGGTAAATTTCCAGGAAAGACTGTACAAGAAATTCTGGCATTTCTGGCATCAAGAAATTTTGGCATTTTTTCCAATTTGAAAAATGTTGTGGAATTTACAGGAATTAATAATAATAATAATAATAATAATTATTATTATTATTAATAAAATATTATTTAAAAAAATACAACATACAAATAAGAAATATACATTTTAATTGCACTATATATCTCATACTACACATGCTATTTTAATAAAATAATACATTTTTTTGGGATATCTGAAATGAAAAAAATTCTATTTTATCTCAATAACGTGTACTATGAGATATGTTGTTTAATAAAAAAAATTTAAAACTATTATAAGTTTAAATAAAACATAAGTAAATGGAAAAATAAAAAAATAAAACAAATAGCTTGAAATCTGGTCTTTTTTTTAGATCTACAGACTGATTTATTTCAAACTTGATTTTGTCTATAGATTCAATACTCACAAATTTAGGCATGGGTGCAGAGATGTTCTGGCTTAAACTGTTCAGACTGACATCACTTCCTCCTTGAGCAGACGCCACCAGCCTCAGAGCAGTGAAGAAGCCCTTCATAGGGAAAAAAAAATTTTGTGTGTAATTAAATGGCCACAAAACCCCGCTCTTTCAGTTCAAGCCTAACTGAGAAATTAAAAAAAAAAAAAATCTGAGATGGGCATCAAGCTCTGCGGGCCAAGGGGGGAGTTGGCGTGGCCGGAAAAGCAGGGGAGAAAGAGGGGAATGAACACCTGTTGTCAGTCAGCTCACAAAATGAGACACAAATTGTGAGGAGACCTATGATTTTATAGTTTACAAAGTTAAAATGCATATTCACATATGTATATATACATATATAAATACACACACACACATATATATATATATATAGTTCCAGCCAAACTAAAAGAAATAAGACTTTCTACAGAAGAAAAATACAAATTGCTTGCTTTGTTATACAGCACATTAAAAATATATTTGAAAAATTACTTGAATTTCTGTATATTTTTTATTTAATTAAATAAAAAATAAATAAAACTGAATTGTATATGTAGACATGCAAGTTTCATTGAAACCCAGTATTTCAACAGTATTCGAAATTCAAAATAAATGAAATGCTGATATGAAATTATATCAAACGTTAAAGATCATAATAGAAAAATAGCAAAATTATTTGCCCTCCTGAGAATCTGTTTCTTTTTCAAATATTTCACAAATGATGTTTAACACAGCAAGACATTTTTTACAGTATTTCCCATAATATGTTTTCTTCTAAAAGCAGTTTTTATTAAACCTTTTCATTAAACCTTTTGACCTTAAATCCCTTTAAGGTCAATATTATTAGCCCCTTAAGCAATATTTTGTTTCTTACCACTGTTTACCACTGTTATACAATGACTCGCCTAATTACCCTAACTTTAACCTAATTAACCTAGTTAAGCCTTTAAATGTCACTGTAAGCTGAATACTAGTATCTTGAAAAATATCTAGTCAAATATTATTTACTGTCATCATGGCAAGGACAAAAGAAATCAGTTATTAGAGATGAGTTATTAAAACTATCATGTTTAGAAACGTGTAGAATACAATCTTCTCTCTGTTAAACAGACATTGGGGAAAAAATACACAGGGGGCTAATAATTATAACTTCAACTGTATTTAATTGTGAACATCTCTATTTTGACATAAAACAACTATATTTACCTTTTTATCCAAGTAACCTTTTCTGTCTGGATCGGACAGATCCCAGATCTGTAAAAGAAGGAAAAAAGATTCAGTCATTTTGTACAACAGTTTCAATGTTGTTTTAAGCCTATTTTACACTCGCGTTTATTACACGTGTCTGCTAGTTCGCTTGAGTGCACATAGCAAATGTGACGTCATCGATGTGTTTGCGGAGGTTCACTTTGGGTGTGCGCGACTGGAGGAGAGCACAACATTTTTGAAGACTTGTGAGAACAGTTGGCGGGGCGCCGCATTTGATTTGAGTTGAATATGAAAGACTTTGAAGAGATTTTGTCTGAAATAGGTACAGCTGTACGAACATCTTTATGATTTGTCCATGCGTGATCAGATGGACAATACTTCTTGGCTAGAAAGTGCAACAGCAGTGGGAAAGGAGGAAAGTTTTTGTTAAAAGTTTGGAAAAACCTGAGGGATAAGTATGTTAAAGCCAAAAGAGGACACGGCTAAATTGGAGACCTGGGTACATAATTACAGAATTATAATTTCCACCATTTGTAAGTTTTACACTGATGTATATATTACAATTTAAAACAATTTAATAGTTACTATAATTAAGGAACAAATTATTACTTTGATAACTGGAAAGGAATGTTTGATCGGTTTACAATATACTGATGCTCAATTTCTAGGCTTTATTGGTGATAATGGTCAGGAACGTTGGATTAATATTGTCTCTTTAGCAAATAAGTACACTAAAAAAAAAAAACAGCAAAACTGGTTCTTTGGCTCGTAATGAGGGGGAAACCTTTTTTGGTGCTATACAGCACCTTAAAAAAATAGGTGCTATATAGTTCTTTTGTCAAATGGTGCTATATAGCACCTATATTTTAAGGTCTTAATGTTACTTTACCCTTTCCGCAATTAAAGCCGACATAAGAGCAAGTGCTTACCAGTAGTAGTGGTGCTATATAGCACTTTAACCCCCCCAAAGAACCACTGAAAAACCTTTATGGTGCTTTAAAGTTTCTTTACACAATAAAAGTGCTAAATAGCACCTCAACCACCTTAAAGAACCACTGAAGAACCACTGAAGAACCTTTTTTTTTAAGAGTCAATGTCAATTGTGGAGAGGGCTAAAACTAAAAAAACATCTGTATTTTTATTAAGTGAACTTTTTTGCTTTTATTTTTGACATAATAAAAATATCTATTTGTAGAGTAACCAATGTTCTCTTGTCATTAATCTCTTTGCATTAGCATACACATAAAACACAAATGCTTTGGAATCCAAATCCTCTAAAGGATTGTTAGTCTGCATTATTTAGGGCAACCGGAGCCGGGAACACTTCCCAAAAGACATTATAATTTGAACGGCATCTGCGCTCATGTTAGTCAGTTTTTTATTATTCCCGAGGTTTCCATAATCCTGGACCAGGCTGTATCCTGAGCAGCTGCTGTGGTGGTCATGAAGGAGTGGAGAGCATGAGACAGATTCCTGTAAGACGATCCCTGTGACAGACGAGTCCTTGCATTGTTCCCGAAGGGCCAGCCTGTTCACCAGCCGGTGACCCACCTGTGGTCTCTCCGTGATGGATGTCCAGCGTTCTCCAGCCCGGCGCTATAGACTGCAGCTCTGCACAAGATGTCTGGCCATGGGAGAAATAGTCGTGCCCAACTGAGCCTGGTTTCTCTCGAGGTTTTTTTAATTCTTCACTTTCGCCAATTGGTGAAGTTTTTTTCTCGCCGCTGTCACCTCTGGCTTGCATGGTTCGGGACTTGTAGAGCTGTGCATCAATGGATTACTCTTCAGTGTTTGGACTCTCAGCAGTGAATATTAAACCACACTGAAATGAACTAAACTGAACTTCAACACTGAAAACCGGACTGACACTGTTTTAATTTTTTTTTTTTTTATAATGCATGTGAAGCTGCTTTGACACAATCTACATTGTAAAAGCGCTATACAAATATAGATGAATTGAATTAATATTTGAATAAACTTTAATAGTTAAAACCGTCCAATATATGAACAAAAGCAAGTAATGCATTAAAGTTTGATTTTTAAAAATCTTGAATGGTATTAAAAGCCTTATAATCATTAAAATTAATAACAAAAATAGTTCAAATTAGTTTAAAAATCTTCAATAATAATAATGATATATTCTCTGTTTATCCGTCTGATTTTATGGTTAGTTTCTTTTGACTGCCCCCTGTCGTTTTAAAGAATAGCACTACGGTGAACGTGTCAAGTATAAAAGGCTCGTTCATTTCATGAGGTGCGCGGAGAGTCAGCGGAGGTCTGTGACGCGGCGCCAGGTGAAAAGTATAAATCAGGCATCAGTGTTCAGTGCTGTGACTCGTATCTCTCACCTGACCCAGAGTGCTGTCTGAAAGCCCGGATTTCTTTAAAAACTGAGCAGCTTCAGCAGCTCCAACTCTCCCAGTGTTTGCTGGATCCACCTGCAGAAAAAAGGTAACAGTTTATATTAGTTTAGGTTGGTTAATGCATTTACTAACATGAGCAAACAATGAACAATACATTTACTACGGTATTTGTTCATGCTAGTTAATGAAAATGCAGTTGTTCATTGATGTTAACTCACGGTGCATTAACTAATTTTAATAATGCATCAGCAAATGTTAAACTATGATTAATAAATGCTGTACAAGTATAGATCATAATTAGTTCATGTTAGTAAATGCATTAACTAATGAACCTTATTGTAAAGTGTGACCATAAATAACCACTGCATCACTTTAAATGGCAGGAACAAAACAAACACCACATGATCACTATAAGCCAATGTTTCAACATTAAACTGATTGTTATAGTGCACAAATAAACACATCACATGAGGGCTTTTCTAATTTCAAGAGCATGCCTTTGAGGAAGAAAACATTTACTGAATTTACCTGTCTGTAGAGGCTCTCATACGCAGGGTTTCCACTCGACAACTGCACAAAATAGAAATAAAAATAAATAAAAGATGAAAATAATAATAGTAATAATAACAATAATATTAATAATAATAATAATAATAATAATAATACATATACATACCATATATTTAATTTACCCTCTTTTTTCCCTTTATACATGTAATTTATTGTGTTGTAATAAGTTCTGGCCATGTCATGTCAAAGACAAATTTCACAGAAATGGGACATTATAGTATAAAACTAATCAACACAAAAAAATGTATTAATTAGGGCTGATAAACGATATCATATTGAATCATGATGAGACTGATGTCAATAAAAATGATAAGCAACAATGATCTCAATAACAATGAAATATATATCGTTATCATTCAATATGGAAAATAATTTTTAAGATTTCATTTTTGCCATATTGCCCAGCCTTAGTATTAAATGATAATAGTAATAATAATAATAATAAAATATAAAAGTAACAGTTTGCAATACATTTCCATTTATTAATAACACCAATAAACCAAACGGTGAAAAAACAAGCATTTATCCTACCTATAATGTTTGTTCCTAATGTGTTTATTTTGACGAAGATCAAATAAAAAAATCAAAAGTTGCGTCTATTAAAGTTATTTAAGAGACCAGACCCTGTTTCAGAAATTAGGTTAAGTGAAAACTCAGAGTATGTTAACCCTGAAATGAGAGAAACTATGGGTTTTCTGTTTTACAACGGCAGGTTTGTAAAACTGGAGAAAGCAGGGTAAGTCAAGCCTGTTTCTGAAAGAGAGGTAACTTTTACTGAGTCAGTTATTGTGCTAACTAACCTGGTCAGGAGCAGGTGTTATTCTCTAAACTCGGAGTTTCTGTAAGTCTTCTCCCCTTTTTTAAAGACAAAAGTGTATTCTTTCCTTAGTCAGTCATTGCCTACATTTCACTCACACAAAGAACAAAGTTACGAGAACGCTTTGTCCTTTTTTGGGAAAATTACAATTAGACTCAATACCCGATTTTAAGTTTTACCTTTTATATTACAGCGAAAAATAAATAATTAGTTTAAATTCACTGATCTACGACAGGGACTGTACTGTAACTAGATTGATAAGATTATTACTCGTTCTAAACACTATTTGTTAGTACTGCTTACATTTCTAATTGTCATATGAACCTCTACCGCTCGATCAAAAATAAAGGCAGACACACAAGTGCACCTTTACATCCTTTAACCTCCTAGGGCTTAGTGGCCACATATGTGGACGGCACAGTTTAGCGCTTATGTACACAACTGTATACTTTGAATGTTTTATATTTTGTTACAGACATACAGTGCCATCCTGCAACTGTTTTGTAGCATATAAAACGCCCCAAACACTATTTTTAAAATGGGCAAAAAAATGTGTGTGTGTGTGTGTGTGTGTGTGTGTGTGTGTGTGTGCTATTAACCACGAGTCCACATATGGACATCATTTTTCTCTAAAACTACATCATATCAAAAGATGATACTTGGGTTTTATTCTAATTAGGTTCTAATAAGACCAAATAGCAAAGAGAAATAAAAAACGCATGCAAAAAAAAAAATAAAACAGCTTGGGCCTTTTAAACTCAATTTCAGAAGTTATCTTAAACTCATCACCGTGTGTAAAAGTGGGAACATTAAATTAAACATTTCCACTGAACATTAAGTTAATGTTATATGCATTCTTGTTTGGTCAAATGTTATGAAACTTAATGCAATTACATCAGAAATAACTTCACCAATTCACCACTTTTTTTAAGTGAAAAGTCTATAAACGTCACACGTTACATTAATTTTTTTTATTATTATACTTAAATACTTTAAATATTTTAAATGTAAACTTATGCATTAACTTGAGCAGCTATGTTTTCCCACACTGTCTCTGTTTTACCGATGCAGTGATGTTGCTTTTGTTTTTTAAATATATTGTCATATTTATTTTAACTTTGCATGAGCACATCAAGTTCAGCTGGAGAAAGAAATGCTGATCTCCTTTTTTTCAGATGTTGCCATTGTGACTCGTAGTATCTGCGCTCCATTGATAATGCCTTTTTATAGTCACAGTGTGTGCACTTAACTCTGAATTAGTCTACTCAGTGTTGATTTACCTAACTCAGCTGTTTTGAAACCAAAAACCTTTTAATCTCAATAACTTTTTAAAAACAATAATGAGAGAGTTTTTAATCTCTCTGCAAGTCAATTCAGAGTTCAAGTTTAAACTCCGAGTTGGTTGAACCTCCTTACTGAAACAGCCCCCTGAACTGATAACAACATACAGCTGCATTTTAACTAGATAACATCAACAAAGATGATGAATTTTGTATGTAATAAGAATATTGGTTTAATCAACTAGTAAGTAACTAAATAAACTAATCTTAATTAATGGGATCTCACTATAAAATGCAACCAATGTTATTATTGTGCAGCTTGGGTCAAGCATAATCATGTTTGCTAACGTTTATTCATTCATTCATTTTCCTTCGGCTTAGTCCTTTATTTATAAGGGTTCGTCATGGCGAAATGAATCGACAACTATACCAGCATATGTTTTACACAGTGGATGCCCTTCCAGCTGCAACCCATTACTGGAAAACACCCATACATTTTAACTCTTATTTATTTATTCATTTAGAATCAGAATCAGAAAGAGCTTTATTGTCAGGTATGTTCACACATACGAGGAATTTGTTTTCGTGACAGAGCTTCTACAGTACTCTTAAAGATTTTTCGATTATTTGTTTACAGAACAACCCCTTCCCCAACAATTTAACTAGATAACAACAAAGATGATGAATTTTGCATGTAAGAAGCATATTGGTTTAATGAACTAGTAAGTAACTAAATAAAATATTCTTAATTAATGGGATCTTAGTACAAAATGCAACTAATGTTATTATTGTGCAGCTTGGGTCAAGCATAATCATATTTGCAAACGTTTATTCTTTCATTCATTCATTTTCCTTCAGCTTAGTCCCTTATTTATCAGGGGTCGCCGCAGCAGAATGAACCACCAACTATTCCACACAGCAAGTGCCCTTCCATCTGCAACCCAGTATTGGCAAACACCCACACATGTTAACGCTTATTTAGTTATTTCCTTTATATTTATGATTTTTTGATTATTTGTTTACTGAACAACCCTTTCCGAAACAATTTAACACACTACAGATGAGGGAATAAAAAATAAATAAATTTAAACAATTAAATAAGAAAACAGTAGAAAATAAATAAATAAAGATTACTGCCATCATAGATTATTTTCGGGGGATACATTTGTACATCGTGTTACATGTAGTTACCTCAAAACACACTGGTGTTGACGTATATTTATATAGTGATTTTATTCAAATATTCAGCTTATAGCGGTGCCGATACTTACTCTTTTATGACTGAATTAAACACGTTTAATTTTCATTCATCAAAACTATGAAATCTCAGGAGATCACACACATTAGTAATGTTATTCATTATTAATGTTATGATTTTTTGATTATTTGTTTACAGAACAACCCCTTCCCCAACAATTTAACACATTACAGATGAGGGATTTAAAAAATAAAAACATTTTAAAAAATCTGAAAATAAAGACAAATTAAACGTGTTTAATTCAGTCATAAAAGAGAAAGTATCGTCACAGCCATAAGCAAAATATTTGAATAAAATCACACTATAAATAAACGTAAACAAACCTATGACCGGTGTATTTTGAGGTAACTACAAATATAACATGATGTACAAATGTATCCCCTGAAAAGAATTTATGATGGCAGTAATCATATATCAAAACTATATGAAATGTCAGGAGATCACACACATTATTCTCGCAAATTATATATGAAACGCACATTAATATATTTTGTTTGTACAGTGATGGGAAGGGCAGGGGCTGCACATTGATGACGTCATATGATGAAAACACAGGTTTCTCTCTTTAATAACACTCCAAACTAACGGACTGCTAACATAAAGCATAGGAGCAGCATAAAACTAATGTTTATATGTGAAATTACGATAGGAATCATAGCAAAAACAAAGATGAGTTTCGTTATGATGCTGCTCGAACAGCTGTCCCGAGCTAAAGCAAGCCAAAAAGTTGCAAAACAGCAAGTTTAACAGCGCAATATAGTCAATAATCGATTACTGGGAGTTATGAAACCCTATAAGAAAGCCACATTTAAAAAATAAACGCGAAATATTAGCTAACAACAATCGATAACTGCGCGCGTTTCACGGGAGGGCCAAATGTCCGTGTGTTTATACTTAAACCATACGTAACAAGGTTTTCTGTCTCAACACAACATATTTTAGATAAATACTCTCAATATTTGTTTGATAGTTTCATTTAAACAAACTTTTAAAGTCATTACCTGACTGTGTGGCGTGAGCGCCGCCATATTTCCTGATTCACGAGGACGCGCACAGGAGTCTCGTGAACGCGTACAGTCAATGTCAAATCGTGAACATTCAGTTACTTGTTCATTAAAGATTAACTTGTTCATCTCTTTGATATTAATTTGGGATAAAATTACTACGTTAATTTATTATGAAACAAACGCTTATGTCGCACTTAGAGACAATTTTGATGAACACAGTTGATATTAATGTAAAATACTAAATAAACATGTAAAAGCACGAAAAACAACGAAGAAAGTCTTAAAATATGTGAGTTTTGGGCACATTTTGAATCGTAGATTGCGTAATAATGTGTAAATAATAAAGCAGTTTGCTGTTGTTCACGCTTTAACTTAAATGCTAAGTTTAGCTGTAGCTAAACGTAAATTCATTATAGAGACCGTGTATCAGAAGTGCTGCTAATTCCTTACAATATACAATAGTTAGTTTCTAGTCGAATACTTAATAAACACGTCCAACCAGTTTACTTTACAACAATCTACTGTAAAATGTCTCCATCTTGTGAACCAGTTTTGGAAATGCAAGATAATCAGGAGAAACCAGTGTGATCAGGTCTGTTTCCATTATAAAAAAAACATGATATAAAGCAAGCAACTAATAACCAAAACATAGGTTATTAACATATGTTTAGCTTGCAGCTCAACTGTATATGTTTGAGTCATGTTCTAATATTATTTGCAATTTTGCAGATATCAAGCACTTGCTCAACCAGATCCTCTAAAATCCACCAGAACTTAACAAACTGCAGATTTCATGTTGCTAACACAAACCATTTGACTAAACTACACTAAATTTGTCAGTATTACTTCTAAAAAATTAAGTAAGTGCAAGCTTGTTAAGTCTTTTTCAATAATACTTGCTACTAAATAGGCACAATTTTCACATCATAAATGTATGTTTCAGGGCTTTTCATGCAAGAACAGTTGTTTACTGTTTTAGTAGCTTTGTGCTTTTTGTAATTTGCTTTCAGGAGACTCAGCTTTCTAAATTTAATTATACAGTTAGTGTTTATAGATATTTTTGCACCTCAAGTTATTATTGTGATTCTTTTTAGGTATACCTTTTAATATTTGTAGTATGTGAACACAACCAGAATCAGGTTCAGCTGCACATAATAAAAAGACTACATGTTTAAGTCTAGTATATTTATGTGCAATATTAAATATATCAGAAGTACATAGAAGGAAAGAAAACGTTAGTTATAAAAAGTAGTATGCTAGGACACCTGTATAAACTTTTCTGTAAAAGGAAAGTAATAACTTATAAATACACTACCTGACAGAAGTCTTGTTGCCTATAAAATTTTAGGAACAACAAATAATAACTTGACTTCTAGTTTATCATTTGGTATCAGAAGTGGCTTATATCAAAGGCAAAGGCCTCTAGATTACACTTATTTTACTAGAATAAAATATGATCATGTCTTGATTTTTAATGATTTAGTTAGGACAGTACGGTCTGACTTTGTTTAGACAAAAGTCTTGTCACTTAACAGAAATAATGTCCAGTATAGAATATAAAGTGATGCTGCAGTGGAAACAGAATGAATATTGTGTATGACTCCCATAAGCTTGGAGGACTGCATCCACACATCTCTGCAATGACTCAAATAACTTATTAATAAAATCATCTGGAATGGCAGAGAAAGCATTCCTGCAGGACTCGCAGAGTTCATCAAGACACTTTGGGTTCATCTTCAATGCCTCCTCCTTCATCTTACCTCAGACATGCTCAATAATGTTCATGTATGGTGACTGGGCTGGCCAATCCTGGAGCACCTTGACCTTCTTTTCTTTCAGGAGTTTTGATGTGGAGGCTGAAGTATGAGAAGGAGCGCTATCCTGCTGGAGAATCTGCCCTCTCCTGTGGATAATGGGCAGCACAAATGTCTTGATACCTCAGGCTGTTGATGTTGCAGACACTCTGCAGATCTCTCGCACGCCACCATACTGAATGTAACCCCAAACCATGATGTCTCCTTCACCAAACTTGACTGATTTCTGTGAGAATCTTGGGTCCATGCAGGTTCCAGTAGGTCTTCTGCAGTATTTGTGATGATTGGGATGCAGTTCATTCATTGGAAAAATCTACCCTCTGCCACTTTTCCAAATGATCAACTAGAAGTCAAGTTATTATTTGTTGCTCTTCCACTGAAATCGACGACAGGACTTTTGTCTGGTAGTATATATATATAATAAACTATCCAAACTTCTGAATGTGAAATATCCACAATTCTAAATTACATATAAAAGACCAAAATATGTGAAGTTTAGGATGGAATATTATCTCATGAACTTATTTTCTTAAGACCCAGAACTCACAAAATATTACAACTGCATGTACAATAAAGTTATTTATTAAAACTTTGGCATTAATTACAACTCTCGGCATGTAAAAAGGTGGTTTAACATCACGAAACAAGATTTTGCAATTTGACAAGAAATCCAATTTGAACATCGGGACTTACTTCACAGTGTGTAGACAAGTTTATTTCGAACGCAAATATTACCACATCCCTTACTGTAGCTCATTTATTTTCAAGTAACTACAATATGGACATCGCAAAATGCCACTGCCACTGAAAATTAGTACGGTAAAAACAAAAGACATTTCTGTTATAATAAATAAAGCTGGAAAATAAAAGGAATTGTACTGAAAATCTCATTTAGGACATTAAGAACAACCACAGCACATAACATGTGGCAACAGAACATAAACTAAAACTAAAACGTATATCATCAGTGCCAAAGGAGCATCTTGTAACTGCAAATTTTGCACTACAGTACAAACATTAACCGGTCCTTACTCACGAAACACAAGCGGAAATATGCTTTTCTGGAGTTTCATTCTTCAGCAGTTTACACACAAACCACTCCATTCTGTTTATGTTTCAGAAATGAGGTCCATAGTTTGGAGCCCAGCCTGTAATCTGATTAATCTCTTATCAATAACAACAATAACATGGTAAAACTCTCCTTTAGTATTCCTTTTCATTGCACTTTGCAATATGGAGAATCATGTATTTATGCTGTGCAACATCCTGGATATCTTATATAGTACACCTGGGGCCTGTAACATAAAGCCGGATTAGCCAGTTAAGTTTCAGTTTAGTTTGCACCAGTCTTGAGGTTTAGGTAACATTAAAGAGATAGTTCACACACAAAAAATGAATATGTACCACTATTTACTCACCATCATTTGGTTTCAAACCTTTATGAATGTCTTTTTTGTGTTGAATCCAAAAGAATATATTTTGAAGAATGTTGGAAATCGGTAACCATTGACTTCTATAGTATTTGTTTTCCTACAATGGAAGTCAATGGTTACCGGTTTTCAGCGTTCTTCAAAATATCTTCTTTTATGATAGAAACTCAAAGGTTTGAACCAAGTAGATGATGACCGACTATTGTAGGTGAACTATCCCTTTAAGGCAGCTCGACTTTAATTACTCGCTGTAAAGAATCCGCACAATTCCTTCATGGTGTCCCGACACAAATCGATTAAGTTTATGCATTATTGTTATGTATTATTATATTACGTAGAAGCTAAGCTCCTGTTATGGTGCAAAATCGATTATACTTATAATTTGGCACAACTTCACACACGGAAGCACGGAAACAAACTCAACATTTCTTTAATTTTTCTTAAAATTTTGCTTTAAAATTTTAAGTTAACTCAAGTTTAGATTTTTTGAATATATGAAGAAATCAAAGTTTAAAGTCTACTCAACTAATTTTTTTACTTTCATTGAACAGACAGTTCCAAACATGCAGTTGAATCATTTTTATGAGTAAATTCAACTCTGAGCTCAAAATATGTCCACCTAACTTACAATTTTAAACTGAGTTAACAATTTGTAAGTTGGATTTTTTACAGTGTAGTATCTGGGAAAACCAATGTCATATGGTCTGTTTGCCATTATAGAGACTATAAATTACAGAGCAACTAAAAACCTAAACTTAGTGTATTTTATTTTATTTTTTTTGCAGCTTAAATGAAGATGTTTGAGTCATGTGCTGGCTATTATTTTGTCTGTAAAATATTATTTGCTTTACTAAGATCAACAAGTAAATGGTGAGCAAATGATGACAGACTATTGAAGGTGAACTATGCCTTTAAGGCTGCTCGACTTTAATTTCTCGACACAATTCCTTCATGGTGTCATAACACAAATCGATTAAGTTAACTTATTTGTTTTTACAAATTTAAGTGGATTGAAGATAAAAGAATTAAGTTGTCCGAAAAAAAATAGTTACGATTTTTGGGTCGACTCGTGTTAAATAAGTAGTTTAAACAAGCAGCAAAAGTAATTTTTAGCCATGGTATTATTATGTAGAAGCTGAGCTCCCTTCATGGTGCAAAATCCACAGTTGGTGTAAACTAAACTAAAACATAACTGGCTATAAAGCTAATCCGGCTTCCTGGAACAGGCTTCTGTAAATCTAATTCAATCTATTTCCTTCAAACGAACACGAACAACTATTTTGCATACACAAAAGGCACAAGAAACTGATCATAGACCAGTTCTTAAAAGGTGTTACACATGTCGGACCCTGGTACCATAAAGAAAAACTCTTCAAAACCAAACAAACAAACAAACAAACAAACGATGATAATTAAAGGGATAGTTCACGCTAAAAATGTAAATTTCCTCTTTTACTCACACTCAAGTGGTTCTAAACTTGAATCTTTTTAATTCTGTTAAAACACAAAATAAGATATTTCGAAGAATGCTAAAAGAATAAATTGACATCCATAGTAGGAACCAAAAATACTACGGAAGTCAATGTCTGTTGTTTTTTATCAAGCATTCCTCAGAATCTTTGTGTTCAACAGTAGAAAGAAACTCAAACCGGTTTGAAGACTACATTTTTGAGTGAACTGTCTCTTTAACCAGCTATTTAGGGGTCAAAGGTCACCAATTATGTAATGCATGGGCTAAGATATTACAAACAAACAGGAACAAGGTGTTTAAAGGGACAGTTCACCCAAA